>PVJC01045223.1:0-13786 GCA_004026665.1 Murina feae | reverse complement strand
CCCAGCCCTGGTCACAGCTCAAAAAAGAGAACAACATGCAGGGGAGGGCAAGAGTCTGAGAGATCAACATAGAGGGGGTGCCTGCTCCAAGCCTCCACGGTGTGCCTGGGGGCAGGTCCCCGGCAGGTAGACACACACAGGAGGACTGCTCCGAGCCTCAGATGCGGCTGGGGGCAGGTCCCCAGTGGCCACACACACACATACACACACACACACACACAAAAGGCGCCTGGCAGACTGGGGCCATCATAGGACATCCACTGAGGGGTCCCAGACTGTCAGAGGGCACAGGCCGGGCTGAGGGACTTCCTCCACCCCGAGTGCACAAATTTTTGTGCACCGGGCCCCTAGTATAAAATAAAATCTATATATGAAGTTTATCTCCCTTGGCCCCCTCCCCCATTTTAACTCACTCTGGAGACTGAATATATCCCTGTGGGTATGCAAGACAACAGCTGCTCCATTTTTGAATAAAGTAAGAAATAAAATTTTTGCCTGGTGGTATGTGTTGGCACTGGTGTCTTGGTCCATTTTTTACACATTCATGTTTCTGCAGGTATGTTAAGGGAAAGGTGGAAGGATTTTACCATGCAGAGGGGTCGAGAGAGGCATCTTTACTTTCTGTGTATTTCAACAAGAACTGTTATGTATCCCGTGTGGTTAATAGAATTGATAGATTAAATTCAAACAGTGTAATCTTTACAGTACTGTTATTTACAGTGACATAAGGAGTAGTTTTTAAAATCTGTTATATAAGGTTTGCTGTTTTTCTTGTTGAAAAGTGCTACGAAGTACTCTTGAACTTGAGTGTCAGTTATGGGATTATCTTTATCAAAAAGAGAAAGGCTCCAAATCCATTGACCTTTTCTTTGATGGCAAGTGGCTACCAAAAACATCCTATCTAGAAAATATTTAAAAAGCTCTCTCCAAATAAAACACACTCTGCCACATCAAGGTAAAGTGGCATTTGCAGAGAAAAACCTCACTCCTTTGAAGGAGTTTTATGGAGAAAGCATTATGAAAATAGTTGTTTAGAAATATTTCTAGAACTATAAACTTTCTTCTAAAATTGATCTATATCCATACAAATTAATGTGTATTTCAAAGCAAATTTCGTAACCTAATAGGGTGTTTGAACTTTTGTTAAAAATATAAAATATATTTAGTGTAAAATATATTTGTTAAAATATAAGAAAACAGGGCATATATTAGTTTAAAGATAAATTGATAGATTCAGGGAAGTTGAATATTTTCTAACCAAAATTTCAATTAAAGTTTCTGTATAATTGATAGGATTAAACCATGGTTGTCATAATTTAATAAACACAACCAGTGATGCACTTCTGCCATTTGCATCTTACATTCAACCATGTATTGTGTGAGTGCTGAGGGTGGGGATTCAGAATTAAATAGACAAATTACTATATCACAAATACAGAACTTTAATAATAACCCAATGAGGTTTATTATTTATTTGTTTTTAGGTTAATCCTCACATGAGGTTATTTTTCCATTGATTTTTAGGGAGAGTTAAAGAGGGAGGAAAAGACAGAAACATGGATGTGAGAGAAACACATCGTTTAGTTGCCTCCTGCATGTGCCCTGACCAGGGCCTGGGCCAGGGAGGAGCCTGCAACCAAGGTACATGCCCTTTACTGGAATCAAACCCAGGACCCCCTGGTCTGCAGGCTGACACTCTATCCACTGAGCCAAACTGGCTAAGGCCAATTAAATTTATTAGATTTCATTTTTAGAGGGCTTTCTCATATTAGAGGTAAGAGAATAGCTTTGCATTAGATTTTTTTAATGATCTGAGCCTTGCAATAATTTTGGAAATAGGCAAAATAATGACTCTTCTTCCCATTTCATGGGGGAAAGAGATGGAAGCTCAGAGAGATGGCATGGCATTGCCCAACAGCATAAAGCTTTGTAAGTGGCAGAGGATAAAAAAAGAAGGACTGGTGACTCCTGGTCCATTATCTCAGTGGAGAAGATGAATGAATTTGTTAGAGAGGAGAGACACTTAGCATAGGAAGGAATAGATATGATTTTATAGTTCTGATTTTTATATACTATTTAAACCTAGGAAAATATTTTGTGTTAGTATTAATTATAAGCTTACCTTGAAATTACTCAAAATAAGGCAAGCTGGGACATGTGACATGCTTCCAAACCTGAGGTCATACCATGTTTAGTGTTGGGTGATGGGCTCCACTTTTTTGTACTCTGTCCTTTCTTTTATGCCCACAGATATGCTTTTGTATCTTCTTTCATCTTAAACGAAGTATGATTAATACTTTATTCTTTAAGAGTAGTAAGAGTATATTTTCCAAAATATCTAAATTATTATTTTAAAAATATTTTTATTGATTTCAGAGAAGAAGGGAGAGGGTGAGAAAGATAGAAACATCAATGATGAGAGAAAATCATTGATCGGCTGCCTCCTGGAAGCTCCCTATTGGGGATCAAGCCCACAACCCAGGCATGTGCTCTTGACAGGACTCACCTGGGATCCTTATAGTCCACGGGCTGATGCTCTGTCCACTGACCCAAAGCAGTTAGAGCCCTATAAAGTCTTTTATACCAACCTATGGCTTCAACCTGTGGTTTTTTATCTCATTTATTCATTCATTCAAATAAGTGCTCACCATGGGCTGCTATCATCTCTGAAGATACAGAAATGATAAAGGCACAATATCTGGCTTCAGGAGCTTCTTCATCTAGTAAAGATAAACATGTAACCAAATGTATTTCTGCTAAAAATATATGCAATAATAGAAGCAAGCATCAAGGATTCACAGAGAACCCGTGTAGAAAGTAATATTGCCTTTGGGCTCAAAAGCGGCTTCTTGAAAAGGTGGTATCTGAGCTTGATTTTTGAGGGATAATGGTGTGACATATTTTGGCAAAATGGTGTGACATATTTTGCTCTTACCTACAAATACTAACCTACTTCTATTTCTTAGTCATTGTGTGTGTGGGTACTTACCTTTGTTATCAAATTATTACTTCACATGAATTGCTCAAATATCAAGTTTCTCAAAGCTTACACAATTTAGACTCTTGAGATTAAATATAATTTGGAAATTCTTGGACTGTTTACCATTGTACTAAGTTGTGATTGTGGCTGGACACACACTTTTTTCTTGTAAATAGTATAACATTATGTTTGAATATTTCAGAAATGTTTAATTTTATTTTGCTATGTTTGAAGTATTTTGAAAGACTTTAAAAAGGTGTGATAGTATTCCTGGACTCCAAATTCACTTCAGGTTGCTTTAGAAGAAAAAGTCTATAAAATATGGTTAATTTGTAATACGGAGGTCCAACAATTCCCCAAATATTATACTATTTAGATGAGAGAAAAAGTTACCAGCACTTGCATGTGTTTCTTACTTTATTATATATAGTATAATGCAAGGGCACTTCTTTATTATATGAATGAGTGTAATTATGCTTTTTAAAAAAAAACAATATAGGAATAATATTTACTCTTAAAAATCACAGGATCATCTTAGTTCCTTTTGTTTAAAAACACTTGTTTGTAAGGTAGATTGAAAAAAAGTGTTTTAAATAAATCTTTATTGTTCAGATTATTACAGATGTTCCTCTTCTTTTTTTTTTACCCTTATAGCTCCCCTCCACCTGGTTCCCACCCCATCCCATGCCCTTACCCCCCACCACTGTCCTCATCCATAGGTGTAAGATTTATGTCCAGCCTCTTCCTGCACCACCCACACCCCCTTTCCCCCGAGAATTGTCAGTCCATTCCCTTTCTATGCCCCTGCTTCTATTATATTCACCAATTTATTCTGTTCATCAGATTTTTTTAATTGACTTAATTTTTAGATTCATTTGTTGATAGATGTGTATTTGTTGTCACTTTGTTGTTCATAATTTTTATCTTTACCCTTTTCTTCTTTATTCTCTAATTAAAGAATACCCTTCAGCATTTCATATAATCCTGTTTTGGTGGTGATGAACTCCTTTAGCTTTTTCTTGTCTGTGAAGCTCTTTATCTGACCATCAATTCTACATGATAGCTTTGCTGGGTAGTGTAATCTTGGTTGTAGGTTCTTGCTATTCATCACTTTGAATACTTATTGCCACTCCCTTCTGGCCTGCATGGTTTCTGTTGAGAAATCATTTGACAGTCGTATGGGTACTCCTTTATAGGTAACTAACTATTTTTTCTCTTGCTGCTTTTAATATTCTCTCTTTGTCTTTTGCCCTTGGCATTTTAATTATGATGTGTCTTGGTGTGGTCCTCTTTGGATTCCTCTTATTTGATGTTCTCTTCACTTCCTGGACTTGTAAGTCTATTTCTTTCATCAGGTAGGGAAGTCTTCTGTCATTATTTATTCAAACAGGCTTTTCAAAACAGGCTTTGCTCTTTCTCTTCTTCTGGCACCCCTATAATTCGAATGCTGGTACATTTGAAGTTGTCCCAGAGGCTCCTTACACTATTTTCATATTTTTGAATTCTTTTATCTTTTTGCTTTTCAGGATGGGTGTTTTTTGCTTCCTCGTATTTCAAGTCTTTGACTTGATTTTTGTGCTCCTCTAGTCTGCTGTTGGATCTCTGTATATTATTCTTTATTTCAGTCAGTGTATGCTTAATTTCTGATTGGTCCTTTTCCATTTTTTTTTTTAGTATTCTCATTAAGATCCTTGAAGGTCTCACTAAGTTCCTCGGAGGTTCGTAGAAGATTCTTGAGTAACCTTATAACTGTGGTTTTGATCTCTGTATCCAGTAGTTTGCTTTCCTCCCTTTCTTTCATTTGTGGCCTGTTTCTTTGTCTCCACATTTTGGCTGCTTGCCTGCGTTGCTAGAGTGGCTTTCCTCTTGGGCCCAGTGGCTCAGCCTCCTCAATCACCTGAAGTGGACACTCTTGGTGTATCCCTTTGTGGGCTGGGTGCACAGTCTTGTTGTAGTTAAGCCTTGATTGCTGTTGGTATCACTGGGAGGAAATGACCTCCAGACCAATTGACTGCAAGGACCCGCTGTGTCTATCATGGAAGAACTGCTGTGCAGGGGATACCCTTATGGGGCAGGACTTGCTTCAGTGGGGCTTTGGTGCTCACTGGGTCTGCCTCTTGAGTGTGTCCCGTATGGATGAGAGGAGTTGAATTCTGGTATCTGACCACTGGGTACTCTGGCTCCTGGATCTCCAAGGAGGTGCAAAGTCAGCTGCTGTGTGAGTCCACCCAGCAGGAGCTATATTTGTCCTCTTTGTTTGGAGTTTGGAACTTTTGGAGCTCTCTGACCCAGCTGCAGTTTGTTAGGTTAGGCTGTAGGCGGACAGGTGATTCTTTTGCGCCACTGTGCACAGCTTGGGTGGGGTTGTAAATTGGGTGGGGCAGTGTCTCAGAGAATAACCAGGTGGAGCAACCAGCGATGGCTGCCAGTCATCCTTCCCAGCATCTCTGTGCCCTAAGTCCCCCACAGTAACAATGATTCCTGCGAGCAGCTCTGTGAGAAATACACCCTCGCTTTCCGACCTGATACTAGATGGTCCAGTTTCTCACCATAGGAGTTTCTCCCCAGAGTCTCAAGTTCAGTGCAGTTGGGAGCTTATATCTCCCTTCTGATAGAAAAAAACCACGCACCCAGGTGCCACCATTTCGTGGGCCTCCGTACCTCTGTTCTTGGTGCCTCCACACCTTCTACCTAGTCTCAATGCTCTTTTTTCTTTCCTTCTAATTGTAGAACTTCCACTCAATCAGCTTTCCCCTGGTTCTGGATGATGGCATTTTGGCTTTTAGTTGTAGTTTTAATGTGGTTGTGGGAGACAGCATGCACAAGTATATACCTTATGCCGCCATCTTGGTTCCCTCGAAAATTTTTATTAATTTAGCTCATTTTGAAATATTTTGCTTACATATTCATCTGTTGTGGGCCTTAAGATTGAAATGTGGGTCAAATTACAACTTGAATTTAGCTTTACAAAGAAAATAAGTGTGCTATCTTTAAGAACTGCATTCAAAATTTTAAGCACAATAGATCAAAGTACATATTATCTAAATAAATAGTCTGAAAAAGAAGTCTCAATTATTTTTTCCCCAAACTGTCTTAAAGTAGTCACTGTTCTCAATATAAAGTGTGAGGTGTAACTTTATTGTTTTAAAGAAAGATGAAAAGTAGTTTGTTTAACCATTTTAATGATTTTGCTTTCAAATGACGGAAATTCTTCTTTGGGGACAGCTCTGTTTGAATTGTATGTGACATTATTTTTATTTCTTCAGGCTATGATTAAAAGCTTCATGGATGTCTACCAGCTTGCAAGCACCAGAATTGCAACCTTAGAGAAGGAAATGACATCTCATCGAAGTCACATTGCAACCTTGAAATCAGAACTTCACACAGCTTGTTTACGTGAAAATGAAAGTTTACAATCAGTAAGTCCTATAAAATTGTCTTCTTCTTTTTTTAAAAAATTTCTTTATTGATTAAGTTATTACATATGTGTCCTTATCCCCACTTGTGTTCTTCTTTGGATCTTGGGCCACATCTGCATTCATGTATTCATTGCTCTTAAGATAACTTGCCAGTACATAGTATTTAGGATAAATGATCAATCAAGCACTATAAAATTATTAGAGTGTAGAAAATTCTGAAGAGAGAAAAGCAATTTATTTTCCATTGTATCACGTATAAAGATGTACATATTATTAACAATGCTAAAGCACTACATCAAGATTCCTTTGCGTTTGGCAGTGCAGCTGACAGTTGGATTTGGCAGTGTGCATAGTGAAAGCTTACAACTGTCTGAAGATTCAGTGTGTCCCATTAAGACAGAATATTATTAATTATGTGTATAACCAAAATGGTAATTAGAACATGTGATTACTCTCTGTAGAAAACTAGACTTATCCATAATACATGCCTAGATAAAATTCATGTTGTGATTCATCTATATGATTAAAATTCAGCAGTTCCAGCAGTCATTTTATGTTTTAAAATTTTAGCCAATGATGAAATTTGGGCTCATTTAAAACTAAACAAAATTTCCTACATTTGAAATATATGTTTGGAGAATATAAAAAAGTGAATACTTGTGAAATAAGAGAATGAAATAAACATTTAAACTTTTTTCTCAAAAGGCAGATATGTCAACAGTGATAGAGTGTACCCAATAATTGGAATGTCATTTCCCCCTTTTTGGTTTGATTAGAATAAATCAGGGTAACTTGTAAGTAAAAACAGTGTCATTCTGCCTTTCAGCTGTTGACCCATTTTATTTCAACAGAAAAAGAGTTTAGCATTAAAGCAAATGGATGCACAGCTATGTTTTGGTTCTTCAGCTCCTTGAAGGTCTTAGCTCAAATGTCAGCATCCCAATAAAGCCTTAAAGATCATGGGTATTTATAATTGCAACCACCAGTCTTCCCTCCCCCCAAACTCGATCTGACTCTCACCCTAGCTTACCTATCTACCTTTGTCTTCCTTGATTTATATTTTTCACTATAGCTCTTATCATCAGTTGACATGTAGTATATTTTATTTATTTGCTTTATTACCTATTTGCTCCCTACCCTCAGTACAATATAAGTTCCAATACAATATAAGATAAGCAATTTTGGGTGTTTTCCTCAATGCTGTGAAGTCACTCCAGTGCCAGGAACAGTTTGGCCCACAGTAGGTGATACAGATATTTATTGACTGAAAAATAATGTAGGCACTAAATAAACAAACCTGCTATTTGGGACCTGAGATACGAGTTTAATTGGGTGCAGTTTTTAAAGTGACTTTGTTAATTTCTTGATGAGACAGTAATTTTAACATCCACCAAGAGAAATTAAAATGAAGAGGACACTTAAACATTTTTGAAAATAAATATTTGTTCTAACCTTTCTCTGAAACAATATACATTTTTTTTTCCTGCTAACTCTCTTACCCCCTTGGTTAACATTATTATTATACTATTGGGGTTAAAAACTTTTCATGGTTTGTGATGTTCGTGCTGATATCTGAAGACTGGAGAGGAGCGATCTGGGGTGGAAGAGAGTAGTGTTCCAGACCAGGAGGCGGGGAATGGGAGCATCTACAAGGACTCTGTGATGGGAAGGAGAAACTCAGAAAGACTAGTGTGGCTGGAATAAAGAGAACAAAGGCAAGAGTGTCTGCGATAAGAAGGGGCTAGAGAGCAGGTAAAGGTCAGACTTTGTTGTCTTTGTTTTAAGAGCAAAGGAAAAGTCACTGTAAAACTTTAAAGAAGGAGTGATGTGCTCAGATTTGCTTTTTAAAAAAGATTGCTTTCGCCCTGGTATGAAGAAACAATTGGATGGGAAGAACATGAGCCGGAGTGTGTCAGACAATTTTAGGATTTTTGCTTTTGGAAATAGATCAATGATCTTATTAAGAGAAAAGCAATTCAACAGGAGGGAATATTGTTGGTTTAAGTATGCTGATTTTGAGGAACTTTTGAGACATCAAACTGGGGATGTCAAGAAGGCTGCTTGCTATGGAATTTAAGCAAGATGTCACATGCATATATAAATTTTAAGTCATTGTTATATGGATGGGACTTGCAGCTGTTAGCAAGAATGAGATGATATAGAGACAGTTTATGAGGTAAAAAGAGAAAAGGGCCCAAGAATGAAACTTGAAAACTCCAGCATATAGTACTTGAGTAGAAGAGGATAGGGCTACAAAGGAGGCTATGAAGAGGTAAGAAGGCTACACAATGGAATACTATGCAGCTGTAAGAAAGAAAGAACTCTTACAATTTGCAACAGCATGGATGGACCTAGAGAGCATTATGCTAAGCGAAATAAGCCAGTCAGAGAAAGATAAGCATCACATGGTCTCACGCATATGTGGAATATAATGAACAACATAAACCGATGAACAAAAATAGACCCAGAAACATAGAAACATCAGACAAACTGTCAAACTTCAGAGGAAAGGCAGGGGAGGGGTGGGTGGGGGAAGAGATCAACCAGTGAACTCATATGCGTATATGCATAACCCATAGACACAGACAATACGGTGGTGAAGGCCTCAGGAGTGGAGGAGTATGGGAGAGGTCAATGGGGGGAAAAAGGGAACATATGTAATACCCTCAACAATAAAGATTTTTTAAAAAGCAGTTCCTCACCCCACTGATGTTATATTTCAGATCTGTAATATCAGAAATCCAGTAAATGCCTTAAACTGTTGAGTTAAATATTACAGTGGACTTTTTAATATGCTGCACTGATGTAGCAAGAGAATTACATTTATTCAACCATGAACGATTCTTTGATTATCATACACCTCAACTCTTCTGTTATGTATTGACCACAAGAAGAATAAAAAAATTTAAAATGGAAAAAAAAGAGCTGAGAAGAAACTCCAGAATGTATATATGATGCCATGAGATTGGAGTATTTTAAGAAGAGTGATATGTCATTTGTCTAATACTCTGCTAAAGAACAAATGAAATGAGGATTGAAAATGGCCTTTCAGTTTAATATATGGAGGCCTTGGTAACTTTAGCAAAGACTCTTTCAATAAGATAAATAAATGGAAGTTGACCAAAAAACCCACTGAATTTAACCAAGTATCTCAAGGATTTAGCTGTTAAATGTAAGATGTAGGAATGGTGTGTTCAGAGGATTCAGGGAGCCCAGTTTAAAGATGGGAGTGACTTCACATATTTCAATATCTTAAATTTAGACCTCCAGAAATATGGTTTGGCCCTGGTCTCTGTACTGTCCATTTTAATAATTATCCATTTTCAGTTATTATCTTTTCACATTCCAGCTTTCTTTGGACTAGTGTTTGTATAATATATCTTTTCCCATTCTTTATTTTAACCTATGTTTTATATTTACAGTGGGTCTTTTTTTTTTTAAGAGAGGCAGGGAGGAGGGAGAGAGAGAGAAACATCGATTGGTTGCCTCCCTCACACACTTTGGCCAGGATTGAGTCTGCAACCGAAGTATGTGCCTTTAACCATGAATCTGATCCAGGAACCTTTGGTCTGAGGGCCGATGCTCCAACCACTGAGCAATCCAGCTTAGGGCTACAGTGGGTCTATTATAGAAAAGTACAGTTTGGCTTTGTTTTATTGTTCTGTTTGACATCATAGGATTTTAATTGGGTTGGTAGGCCATTTACATTAATATAATTATTGACATTTTTTGTTTTTTGTCTACATTTTATTTGTTCGGTGGGTTTGAAGGTGATAAGACAATCTCTGCCCTTGTGGATTCATCTTCTAGTAAAGGAAGCAATCCTATAAGCAGTCATAAAAATAGGCTTGTATAAAGTTTTTGGGAGCATAGATGAGGGAGCAGTTCGTTCTGCATAGCATTGTCAGAAAAAAGTACTGAGAGTATGAAATGTTTGTGGGGGTTTTTGAAAAATGTATAACAACTTGACATTTTGTTTAGGGGGAAGGATAATCAAATCTTGTTTTATTTTGTTTTGAGGAACAAACCTTATGAATAGTGCATATGTTTACTTAATTAAATTATATAATGAGTTTTCTTTATAATAGAAAAATATGTTGTTACTTTAGTTCCATTCTCCCTCTCAGTTAAAGACATCTAACTCACCGAAACAGCCTGTACCCACTGGAGTCTAAGACTGTTTACCTCCGTATGTTCCCAATCTGTTGTACCATCCAGTCCTACTTTTTACTGTATAATCTGATTTGATTCTACCTCTGACCATTTTGCTTTTGGTGTTCTTGTTTGGCCTCTCTAGTATTGTTATTTTGGCCATTCTCAGAATGCCTTTACTGGGCCTCCGATGAACTAGCTTTATCCAGTACCCATCCCACCTCTCGTTGCCTTGTGCTCTCAACAAGACTTGAGAGTCAGGCAGGTCTGGGTGTGCTTTGTGGCACAGTTATTGATCATCCATACAACACTCTAAGCATTAATGTCTGTATTGGTAACACATGGTTGAAGTTGCCTACATGCGAGGTTGTTATGAGGCCTAAACAAAGACATTGTCTGTAATAGTATTAGGAGCTCAATAAATAATAGCTCTCTTCTCTACACACAAAAAAATTCTTATAGTTACATATACTTACTACAGCTAAGCTATAGTAGGAAATATATGTAACTATGAGGTAATTTTTTTATTAGTAGGCAAAAGAGCTAAAACAACCCTTAAATCAGTACTTTTAGCACATATTAAATACCCCACTAATATTAATTGTTGTTATCACTTATTTAATGAACTGAGAACAGTCAGTATATGCTTATTACTATCTTTTTCAGCCATTTCACTGGATAAAAATAAAGAATAAAAATTCAGTAGTAATAAAAAACTTAATATATTGTGATGTTGCAGTGATAGAGATTGATCTTATTGTAGACTGTCACCTAGAAAAACTGTCTCTTTTTAGGTGACATTTTCACTTTTTTGTTCAGCAACCTGTAACAATAATGCTGGAGTTCGTCTAAGAGTTCCTGTCAGTTGTATACTTGCCAGTACTTTAACATTTTCAGTATGTTGGTTTTTGACCCATTAACTTAGGGCTGCTCTAGAGCTTTTATCTTGAGTAATAGTAACCAGTAAGGGCTTTTGAGTCCCATACAACCCAGTAGAGAACAGTACAGCAGTCAGAACCAATTACTTGTGGGTATTCGGATGCCGGCAAACCCACAGCTGTGGAGAAACATATGATATTTCAATCTGTGAAACACAGAATGCCAAACCCAAATACTTTGCAGTGAGTTATGATGCTGCAAGCTACAGTATTGCTTTGCCTCATTACCACTGCATGTTTAAGCAGTATGTTTTCAGTTCTATAGTACTTTATTTATGAGAAAGTAATAAATTACAAATCAGAGGAGCATTTTGGTTAGTATCTTTGCAAGGGAGATATCTTTGTACCATTATATCAGATTTGATTATTGTCAGTGGTATTATATTGTTAACAAAGGTGAAAGAATTAGATATTTGGTTTAGTTTAGATAAAAAGTTAGATTCCCCGCCCTGGCTGGGTAGCTCAGTTGGTTAGAGTGTAATCCAATACTCCAAAGTGGTGGGTTCTGTTCGATTCCGGGTCAGGGCACAGAATCAACCAATGAATGCATAAATAAATGGAACAGCAAACTGATCCCTCTCTCTCCCTAAAATAAATCAATCAATAAATAAAAATTAAAGAAAAGTAAGATTCCCCTTTCTTTTAAGTTCTCAAATAATATTGTGTCATATTTATTTTTATTACATTTTCTTGAGAGAGGAAGGATTGCTTGTCAGAAACTGATAGAATTAAGGTAAGTTGCTTCCATAAACTTTTAAATGCTTTGTCTCAGTTGATTCCTGATGTTTATGATTGAGGTTTTTAGCCCTTCAAGAAAAATAACTTTTTTTAATGAGCCAGAAGCTGACTTAGTTTGTTGAGTGAGGCTGTAGTTTAGAGATATTATCAAGTCTCACTCTTAGGTTTTTAACTAGAACCCAATTAGATTAGAACCTAAGGCCTCAGATTTTTTGCAGTTGCCTGTGAGACTTTTTTATGGGACTGCAATGTGGACTAAGACAAATCTCTACCATCGTGGTGCTTTGAGTATAGCGAGAACACAACTATTACACAAATAATTAAAAGAATGATATTCAAGTGGAATCATAGAGTGTGGTGAGAGCATGTAACTGGGGGACCTAACTTAGGCTTACGGTGGTCTACTTGAGACATTGAAATCTTAGTTGAGAAAATGAAGATTAAATAGGAACTGACAAGAGAAAGTGTGGAATGCTCTAGGAATGAAAATATGTCTGTATGACTGGGGAAGAGAGAATTAGGTGGAGAATTGTTGAAGGGGAGACTGGAGGAGGGGAGGGGCTCAGACGGTATGCCCTACACTGTGATTCTCAACTCTGTGAGGAACTCTGTGATGCCTCTGACAAGTGCATTGCACACATCTACTCCCTTTGCTTTGTTTACTTTTCCCAAATGCGAATCTTATTTTTCCTGTTTATCCTCAAAATTCACTGACATGTGCTGCCATAATAACATCTGTTTTACCCGTTTGCTTAGATGCTTATTAAATTCTCCCATATTTGTATCATGACCTCCAGCTCTGGACTTTGGAGTTAAATAAGGGAAACATGAAAAATCAAAAGGTACAGCCCCAGTCCACATGCAGAAATCTTCCTTGGTCCTTGACATACCTGCCCAAACTTTTAAAAGTTTCTCATAGTCCAGAAACTCAAGCTTTTTTGCATAATCAACCGAGGCTTAAAGGTAATAATATTTTCTTGGCCTCACACCTTCCTTCTAGCCTTTTAATTTTTGTATAATGCAGTTTAAGAGGATGAATGAATGAATGATATCTGGATATGAGTAATGTCAGTGACTATAGGGGCATGATATTATAAATTATATATTCTTATGAAATTATAATATAACTAGAGGCCTGGTGCATGAATTCATGCATGGGTGGGGTCCTTCGGCCTGGCCGGTGATCAGGCCAGTCAGGGCCAGGCGAGGAGAAGGACTGCAGAAGGTTGGCTGGCTGTGGGAGGTTGGCTATGGGAGTGCACTGACCACCAGGGTTCAGCTCCTGCTTTGAGCATCTGTCCCTTGGTGGTTGGTGGGAGTCATAGTGACCGGTCAATTGGTCATTCGGTTGACTTAGGCTTTTATATATATACTAGGGGCCCGGTGCACAAAAATTTGTGCACTCGGCGTGGAGGGAGTCCCTCAGCCCGACCTGTGCCCTCTCACAGTCTGGGACCCCTCAGTGGATGTCCTATGATGGCCCCAGTCTGCCAGGTGCCTTCTGTGTGTGTGTGTGTGTGTGTGTGTGTGTCATCACTGGGGACCTGCCCCCAGCCCCA
>PVJC01045222.1:0-13780 GCA_004026665.1 Murina feae | reverse complement strand
AAAGAGAACAACATGCAGGGGAGGGCAAGAGTCTGAGAGATCAACATAGAGGGGGTGCCTGCTCCAAGCCTCCACAGTGTGCCTGGGGGCAGGCCCCCAGCAGGTAGACACACACAGGAGGACTGCTCCGAGCCTCAGATGCAGCTGGGGGCAGGTCCCCAGTGGCCACACACACACACACACACACACACACACACACGGCGCCTGGCAGACTGGGGCCATCATAGGACATCCACTGAGGGGTCCCAGACTATGAGAGGGCACAGGCCGGACTGAGGGACTCCCTCCACCCCCAGTGCACAAATTCTTGTGCACCAGGCCCCTAGTAGATATATAAATATAGATACAGTATATATGTTTAGGCTGCAGGAACCGCACTGGATGTTAGACCAGCGGGGTCAGACCAGGCCTGGGCTCAGCCACCTGGGTACCTGAGTTCTGGCTGGGAAAGAATTTGAAGCCAAGACTCAAACTGTAAGAGATCACTTACTTATAAAATCACAGAGGCAGGAATAATTATAAGCCTGAACAGAACAAACACGTGGAGGATGATCTGCAGACTGTGAAAAGTAAACTGCGAAAGACGGAGGGAGAAAACCAGAATTCAAACTGACCCTGACTCTCAAGGGTGGGGAGATCACCATATGCTCCCCCTTCGGCACCCAGACCGGAACTCAGAGCTCCCGCAACCCTAAAGGAAGCCCCGCTCTACTTCCGGCTTCAGGAAGCCCCGCTCAACTTCTGGGCGGAGACTTCCAGCAAATACCAGGAAGTACCGGTTTAGCGGGGGATGCGGAGGCTAAGGGCGGGGCTCTCGCACTCGGTGTTCTCGCGAGAACCCCACGGGAAGAACTTGCTCTCACGATGAAGATCTACGGTGGTTATATGCCCCGCCCTCCCTGCCTCTCGCGCATGCGCCCTGCGAGGAGGGGGGGGTGGGGAGGCTGACCTGGCGGGAGACCCGTGGATGGCGTGTGGTCCGTGCCAGGTCTCCGGCCCTCCCGCCCTCCCTGCTGCCCTCTCTCAGCACTCCTTTAGCCCCTGCTCGTCCTTCCAGGCCCATCTCTTCCGGAAAGCCTGGAGGACTGACAGCAGGAAAGGAACTTCTCCGGCCGGGAAGTCACGGCTTGGTGACTTAAGACTGTCAGCTGCCTGGGGTCATTAAATCGATGTGTCCCAAGGCTCCTGGCACATGGAATTGGCTATTAAGTCATCTACGAAGTGGTAAGGACACCCAGGCAGCTCCTGGGAAAGCCCCGGCGGGAAGACACCGGGCCTCCCTCAGTGAACTGCGGGCACCAGCTCGCCAGCCTGGTGCCGCACCTCTTGGGAAGCAGGTCTTGCAGCGCCGGGCAGCTCCGATGACCGCAGCCTCGAGTGAAGCCTCCTGAACATCCTGGCCAGAGTCGCCTAACGCCGTAGTTCCTGAACTCATGACCGACAGCGCACAGTGAGTTTGATAAATGTTCATTATTGTCTCATTTTGAAGGTTTTTTTTGAAATACAATTCATACACACAAATGTCCGTTCAGTCCAGTTTTTTTAGCACATTCATTGTTATGCAACCATTGCCACTGTCTCATTCCAGAATATTTCCATCACCTCAAAATGATATCCCATACCTCTTAGCAGTCACTCGTAGTTCTCCCTTCTGCCCATCACCTAACAATTGTTCATTTTATTCTCTGACTCTAAGGATTTGCCTATTGTGGACATTTATATGAAAACATACAATGTGTGGTTTTTAATATATATATTTTTATTCACCAATACTCTTGCAGCAAATGTTAAAACAGAAAGTCTTAACAAAGAATAAAAGACATAAAGAAGAACCAAGTAGAAATAAAAATGTAATGGCAAGTAAAAATATCTGCTATCTGATCTTGAATAAAAGATCAGTGGAAATTATCAAATCTGAACAATAAGTAATAACATTTTTTAAATGATCAGGACCTCAAAGATCTGTGGAGACATTAACAAAGGTCTAATATTCATGCCTTGTGAGTCCCATAAGGAAAAGAGAAAGAGCACAGTGCTGAAAAAGATATTAAAAAAAAAGACTGAAAACTTCCTAAATTAGGTAAAAGACATAAAACCTAGAAATTCAAGTAACCAAGCAAATTCTAAAGAAATCCACATCCAAAAACTTTGTATTTAAACTGCTAAAAACTAAAATACCGTGAAAACAGCCAGAGAAAAATGATGTATTACTTTAACAAAAACAATTTGAATGACTGCAGATGTCTCATAAGAAACCATAGAGGCCAAAAGGAATTCTCATATCTTTTAAATGCTAAAAAAAGTGTCAACCCTGAATTCTGTATTCAGCAAAAAATATTCTTCGGAAAGTTGGGCAAAATAAAGGCATTCATAGATGAAGGAAAGCTAAACATTCATTGCTAGCAGATATGCTCTGAAACAATTGTTAAAGAAAGCTCGTGGACAGAAGAGTCATGATACCAGAAGGAAAACTGAATATCAAGAATGAAAGAAGAATAGAAATGGCAAACACCTACGTAAATATATAATACTAATCTTCTCTTGTGATTTTTAAAATGTACTTGGCAGCTGAAAGGGAAAATTTGAATATTTCCTGATATAGTTTTCAATATATGGAGATGTAATACATAAAGCAATTCTAACAAAATAGGGGGAGGTATTAAGGTTTCTGCATTCCAAATGAGATGGTAAAATATCAATTCTAAGCAGACTATTAAGTGTGATATTTGAAATATCGACAGTAACTATTAAAATAATCATGAAGAGCTAGAATAAAAATCAAATTAATTAAAATGGAATGCTAAAAATGTTCAAAAAAGGAGAAACAAAAACAGAATAGCAAACTGAATTCAGTAGCATATTAAAAGGATTATACACTATGATCAAGTGGCATGCAAGGATGGTTAAACATGAAAATCAGTCAATGGTCATACACCACATTAATAAAATGAAGGAAAAAACTGTGATCATCTCAGTTGATGTAGAAAAAACATTTGACAAAATTCACCATCCTTTCATGATGAAAAACGCTTATCTAAATAGAAGTAGAAGGAAAATGCCTCAACATAATCAAAGCCATATATGAAAAGCCCATAGGGAATGGTGAAGGAATGAAAGCTTTTTTCCTAAGATAAGGAACAAAGCAAAGATGTCTGCTCTGGCCACTTCTATTCAAATAGTACTAGAAGCTATAGCCAGAACAATTGGGTAATAAAGAGAAATAAAAGCCATGCAAATTGGAAAGGGAAAAGTAAAATAATCTATTTGTAGATGGCATGATCTTATACATAGAAAACCCTAAAGATTCTACACAAAAATTTGTTAGAACTAATCAATAAATTCAGAAAGAAACAGGATATAGAAGTGCATCTCTATACACTAACAATGAATAACATGAAAAGGAAATTAAGAAATCAATTTCATTTATAATAGCATCAACACTAATAAACTACACTTCCTGATTTCAAAACTTACTACAAAGCAACAGGTACTGGCACAAAAACAGACATGGAGGCCAATGAAATAGAATAGAGAGCTCAGAAATAAACCCCCACATGTATGGTCAAATGATTTTTGACAGGGGTGCCAAGAATCTTCAATGGGGAAAAGGACTCTTCAACAAATGATGATGGGAAAACTGGATGTCCACATACAAAAGAATGAAATTGGACCCTTATCTAACACTATATACAAAAATTAACTCCAAATGAATCAAAGACCTAAATGTAAGAACTAACACTATAAAAGTCTTAGAAATAAACATAGCACAGAGTTCATGACCCTGATTTTGGCAATGATTTCTTGGATGTGACTTCAAAGGCTAAGGCAACAATAACAAAAAATAGACAAATTGGACTTCATGAAAAAAAATATTTTAATTGTTCATCAGAGACACTATCAACAGAAAAAAAGGCAACCCATGGAATGAAAGAAAATATTTGCAGATCATATATCTGCTAAACAATTAATATCCAGAATATATGGAGATCTCTGAAAACTTAGCAACTAAAGAACAAACAACCTGATTCAAAAATGGGAAAATGATTTGATTAGATATTTCTTTAAAGATATACAAATAGACATTTCTCTAAAAATGTACAAAACACATGACAAAATGCTCAATATTATTAATCATTAGAGAAATTCAAATCAAAACTAAAATACCACCTCACACCCACTAGGATAGCTACTATACTGTATAATAAAACCCTAATATGCAAATTGACCAAACAGCAGAATGACCAGTTGCTATGATGCACACTGACCACCAGGGGGTAGATGCTCAATGCAGGAGCTGCCCCCTGGTGGTCATTGCACTTCCATAGGGGGGTGCCACCTGGCCAAAAGCTGGGCTTAAGGCTGGTGAGCACAGTGGCCGTGCTAAGGATCCTTCTGGCAGGATCCAACTGCCAACTTAGGCCCACTGTGGGCCCACTAAGCTGGCAGTTGGACATCCCCCAAGGGGTCCTGGGCTATGAGAGAACCTGGTTTCACAGGCTGGGCTAAGAAACCCTCCACCCCCAGTGCATGAAATCATGCACCAGTCCTCTAGTTATAAAACAGAAAATAACAAGTGTTGGTGAGGCTGTAGAGAAATTGGGTCCTTTGTGCACTGTGGGTGGGATTAAAAGGTATAGCTACTATGGAAAACAGTATGGCAGGTCCTCAAAAATTAACAAAAGAATTAGTGTATAATCCAGAAATTCCACTTCTGGATATATACCTCAAAGAAAGAGAAACAGACCTTGAAGAGATATTTGTACCTATGTTCCTAGCAGCACTATTCACAAGAACTAAAACATGGAAGTAACCCAGGTGTCCATTGATGAATAAATGGGTAAACAGAATGTGGTGTATACATACAATGGAATACCATTCAGTCTAAAAAGGGAGAAACTTCTGGCACATGTTACCATGTGGAAAAACCTGAAGAACATTATGCTAAGAGAAATAAGTCAGTCACAAAAAGACAAAAACTATGATTCCACTTATATACTGTCTAATTCATAGAGACAGAAAGTAGAAATGTGGTTGCCAGGGTCTGGGGAGGAGAGGGAAGAATGGAGAGTTATCATTTAATGGGTTTAGAGTTTCAGTTTTATAAGATGAAAAGAGTTTGGAGATGAATGGTGGTAATAGTAGCACAATATTATGAATTTACTAATACCATTGAATTGAACACTTAAAATAGATAAGATGGTACACATTTTATGTTATGTATATTTTATCACAATTATAAAATTGAACAGACAAGAAAAAACAGAAGGAATAACAGAAAACCAATAAAAAATGGTAAACCTAAATCTAAACATTTTAGTAAGTACATTAAATGCAAATTGTATAAACACACAAATTAAAAGACAAAGAAATAAGCATTTCACAAAATACAATATACATCATCCCAAATATACAAACTAGGAACAGAAGGGAACTTCCTCAACTGATAAAGGGCACTACAAAAAAACTCAATTAGCTTAATTTATTACATATAATGGCATAAGATGGAATTCTTTTTCTCTAATTGTGGAAACAAGGTAAGGTTTTCACTCTCACCCCTCCTTTTCAACATAGTACTGTGTTATAATAATGTTATGGTCATAAGAAAATCCCTCTAATATGTGAAATGATTATTGTGTGAAATGTTTGCTGGGTGGAGACCCCAATACTCTGTAACTTCCAAATTGGTGAACACCCCACTGTCTTGATGTGAATGCCCTAAGCCCTTGAAGTGTAAATGACCTGCTCCTAACATAAGGCACACTGTCTGGCCCACACTGATAAGACACAAGTTGTTTACTACCAGCTATATAAGCATCAGATTTTCTTCAGTGGACATCTCCTGACTGATAAGAAGAGGACTCCACGTTGCTCCATGAGATGAGCCCCTGACTGATTGCTCTGCTGTATGAGTCTGAGCCAACTGCAGCCGCCTGTCTGTCTCCGTCCTCTTTCGGTGTGCATCACCAGGTGGCCTTTGCCGGAGCCTAGGACCCACTAGGAATAGGTAAATAAACCCTGTGTGATTGCACACTAATTCTGTCTTGTGTGTTCATGTGTTCCGGTTCGGCTCAGCTGTCTAGACATTGAAGTACCAGGGGATAGGCCATTACTGCTGACCCCTGGTCACCTGCGTATGTCCCACTAAATCTAGGCGGGTAATTAATTAATTGGGGCATAATTGGGTCATACTGTAAATCTGAGCCAGCACAATGAGAGAGAGAGAAGGGGGGGGCGGGTAAAAGGCACACAGGTTGGCAATGAAGAAATAAAGCACTAACCCTTCAAAGATGGTATAATTTTCTACCTGCAAGTCACGTATCAGACAAAGGTCTTGTATTCCGAATATATCGGGAATTCTCAAAACTCAACAAGGAAATGAACAATCCAGATTTAATATGGGTAAAACCCATGTACAGACATTTTACCAAAGTGGATACAAGTACAGAAAATAAACAAATAGATGTTGAACACCAGGAATTAGTCATTATGAAAATGCAAATTATAAACCCACCATACCACTACCCACTTATTAGGATGTTTTTAAATACATATACTGACTGCACCAGTTGCGGATGAGGATATGGAGCAACTAAAACATCTCTTGCTGGAAGGAGTGCAACATGGGACAGCTCCACTGAAAAAGTCTCTGTTTTTCATTTAGTGAAACATATACTTATGACCCAATAATCCCACACCTGCATATCTACCCTAGAGAAATGAAAATGTGTGTCCACACAAAAACCTGTACATGAATATTTCTAACTGGTCTATTTAAAATTGTCCCAACCTGGAAACAAGCCGAATGTCCTTCAGTGGGTGACTGAGGGGTGGGGGTGGGATCTGGATTCCCTCTATCCATGAGCTAGTGAAACAGGAATTTGGGGGGTGAAAAAGGTCTTAGGAAATTTTAGAAATTAAGAGGAAGCACAGGGCTGCAGAGCAGCAGAAGGTATATTTCCATAAAATAAGGGAGCTGAAAAGCTGCAACAGGTACATTTCCATAAAATGAGGGAGTTGGGAACAGCAAAAGGTCTATATTTTCAAAATAGAGAGAAGGAAGCCCTTCATCCAGGAGAAGAAGAAAGCCCAAAGGGAATAGGAAAACCATAAGGAAGGGGGGGTGGGGGGTGGATCGACCTTTGAGCTCAGGAGTTACTATAGTAACCAGTCTAAGGGAATAGTGACCAATCAGAGGGGATATCAAAGCACCAAGATCTTCAGCCTTTATAAGCCACAGGAAGAAAGGAACTCAGTGGAACCCTTTCCCCCTCCCCATGTGGGAGTCGTGAGAGTCTGTTCTGTAGGACTCTTCCCCCTCCCTGCTTGGGAGTCTGTACTTGTTCTTTAATAAATTTCCGTCTTTGCTATACCATCTTCTGTCTGTGGATTCATTCTTTGACTCCAGCGGACAAAGAAGCCGGGTTCCAGTCCAAAAATTCCGTTTCACTAGTACTCAGAAATAACAAGGAATGGACTTTTGATCCATGAACCGTTTGGATGAATTCCAAAGATATGTATGTTCAGTGGGGCAGTGGGGTGGTAGTGAGGGGTAAGTAGCCTCAGAAGGTTACATACCACACAATTCCATTATTATAACATTCTTAAAGAGACAAAATTACTAGGCTAGAGAATAGATGAGTTATTGCCAGGGGTTAAAGGTAGTAGGCAACAGTGACATTGAAGGGACAGCATAGACAGTTTTTTGGGAGAATGGAATTGTTTGGTATCCTGATTATAGCGGCATTGTATACATCTATACACATGTTACAATTTATAAATCTTTGTAAAAGGTCTCAAAAAAGGGTCAGATTTACTGTATAATAATTTTAATAAAAAATATAAAGTATGTAATAAAGTCTTCCTCCCACCCCCACCCCCATTTTACCTAATCCCTACCCACCCCCCTTTTCCAGAGATATCCAGTCACTAGTTGCTCATGCACCCTTCCAGAGTTTGTTTATGTATATATAAACAAATAAGAATATTATTTTTGTTTTCCTCTGCTTCCTTCCAAGAATAATACAGTTTATGTGGTATTTATTTTTCTTAATAGCAGATCCTGGGGCTCTTCCCCTTAACAGTAGAGGGCTATTCTTTGGCTCCTAAATTCTGGGAGAAGGCTTAGGTGCAGCCATGAGTTTGGTTTAGCTGATAGCTTTCACATATTGTATACAAAATCCTTGGGCAAGAAAGATTTGTTCTCCAGGACTGACAGCACCCAAGGGGCAGGGAGGGCCTATTTACTGAAGTGCTCAGCCCCGTACGTGGTCCACACAGTCCGGCTACAGCTGCCAAGGGCAAGTTCCTGCCAGGAATAAATGCGAAGATTCTAACTGCTATCGTCTTAGACCACCTGGCTTATCTGGTAAATATTTGTAGAATAAATGGCTATATTTTACTGTGGCTGGAAAGGAACTCAGGCACCACTATCCAACTCCTGGGCGCTGGCCGTCCATTCTGTAAAACCACTGGATGCCAGAGGCTGGTGCCTGGAACACTGGCTTAGACAAATGGACCCTTCCCATGGCCAGGACACGCTGGCTCCCCAATACCCACCCACAGTCAGTCAGACCAGACAATCCCATCCCCCCAACATGCTTCACCCAGGATGTTTCTTTTTTTGTGTGAATCCTCACAAGAGGATATTTTTTCTCAGTGACTTTAGAGAGAGTGGAAGGGGTGATCGAGGGAGGAGAGAGAGAGAGAGAAACATTGATGTGAGAGAGACACTTCAATTGATTGCCTCCCACATACGCCCTGACCTGCTAGGCAATCAAACCAACCCTGTAACCCAGGTACGTGCCCCTGACCAGGAATCAAACCCATGACCCTTCAGTGCTCAGGCTGACAGTCTAACCACTTAGCTACACCATCCAGAGCTTGAATGCCTTTTCACTGCAGTATCTAATCTTCACTGATTCTCAATCTTCTGCTCTAAGACTTGTAAAATATTCCCTTCATCACACTCCCCAGAAAGTCCCCCATGTATTTACTTGAAAAACATTGTGCAAATGTTTGGTTAACACCAACTCCATCAAGACTAGACCTCATTTCTATGGTCAGCACGCCACTCTAATGTGGGAGGAGGGTCTAAATTCTTGACTCTAGATTCTAAGCTGATTATTTCATTTTAGATCTAAAGAAACAGGCACCCCCCCTTCCACCCCCATAATTAGTAATATGTAGAGGGAGAAGACAGTGCAGTATAGTGAGAAGATGGGAAGAGTAAAGGTTTGGGCTCAGCTATTCAAGATCTGGGGTCAAATTCTAGTTCTACTTTGTAGCCGTGTGACTTGGGCAAGCCCCTTAGGTTTTCTGAATTTCCGTTTTCTCATCCTTAAAAGCCACGAGGCAATTGTCAGCAGGAGGAACGAGGTATATAGAGCACATGGCATGGTGCATGGCGCTTTGTTGCTATTTTACAAAATGAGAGAAGATTTGTGGGGATTTTTTATGTTTTTGGACAGAGAAATTTCTCCCGACCTTTTCCAGGTGATGCAGTGGCGTGGTGACGTACAGGGCCACACACGCCAGCCTGCCAGGCTCAGCCCTGGCTGCAGGTGTAACTTTGGGCGAGCTACTTAATCTCTCTCAGCCTCCGTTTTCTCCTCTGTGAAAATGAGCAGGAAAATAGTACCGGCCTTAGACAGAGTTACGATGGTTCAATAAGACCACGAAAAGTAGTGCCTGGCATATCCATAATGTTCAATAGATACTATCAGGAAAGCATCCTGTCGATGTCATGTCTGCCAACACCCCAATGACCAAAACAAGTCATACAGAAAGCCTCTCAGCCCACCGTGGGAGAAAGTGCACCGCACATAGAAAGGGTGTAGATATACAACCCTATGACGGGGGAGTGAGGACGGGGAGCATTACCCAGTGTACCACAGGTACCTGGGACTCTGACCCTGGCTGGGACAGAGGAACTGTTAATGGCACTGATCTGGTTCAGGCATATGTCCTTATAAACAGAAATAATAAATAATCATAACACCTGCCATTTATGAGCACCAACTATGGGGGGAGGGGCTGTTCTTAGAAAATACTGAAGTATGAGCTGGGCAGACAACTCAATGAATTGCCTTCCCCTCACTCCTGACCGTCTAGGTACTTCTCCCTCATTTGTACTGAAGTTCATGGTGTGGACTATCTCATTTCAGGGAAATTCGTAATAACAATGAATGATGGCAACAACGATAAAGTTAATAGCAATGCTTATTATTGGTTTGTTTCTATGGGTCAGGCACTTCGTGTGCATTATCTTATTTAATCCTCAGAAGAACCCTATGGTGTGGGTGTTTTTTCTAGATGATAGATGAGTAGGCCAAGGCTTTGAGACTTTCTAACATCACACAGCTGGTAGGAAGCAGAGCTGGAATTTGAACAGTTTGAGTCTAAAACCTCTGTTCTTCTCATTTCCCTACTCTACCCCTTCCCTGGCACCACACACAGTCTCAGGGCTTCTGTGCCCCAGGCCTAGAGGGGAGCAGACGTGCTAGACCCTCCACCCGACTGGGAACGTGTGTAAGCAGTAGCCAGCATAGTAGTGCCTATGTTCACAGAACATTTTATTTCTCAATTCAAAGCATGTTCTGAGCTAAGAGTTGAATAGAAAGCACTGGGGAGATGTGTGTCCAGGAGCTGAAGTCTATCTTGTCTCATGGGGATGGCTGAAGGGCTGGGGAGCGGGGTATCCTGACTGAGGGGATGTGTGAGCCTCCGCAGCTGATGGCTAGGACACCAGGTTCCAGAACGTGGAGGCTGCCCAGAAGTGCCCTCTGGGTTCGTTTCCCAGGGCTGCCTGAACAAAGTAGTAGAAACTTGATGACATCAGCAAGAACCCTGTTTCCTAAGAAGGTCACGTTTACAGGTGCTGGGGGTTAGGACCTAACATTTCCATCTGGGAGACATCATTCAACCACAGCACCCTCCACGGCCTAGGCCTTGGGTGGGGAAGCAGTGGCTCCCGGTGAGTACTGCTGTGCGGCCTCAGTGCAGCTGAGCCGGGGTTCTGCCAGGTGGCCTTTGGACAGAGTAAAAGGCAGAATCCAGAGAGGTCACCACACAGTTCCGTTCCCGTGCAGGTGTGGGACCATCCCTTGCTCTCTGACTGAAGACTTGCCAGGCCCTGGAAACATCTGGGAAGTGTTCTGTTGAGGAGGGCCGAGTGTTTGAATACCAGCGCAACATTCCTGAGGCGCTGCCTCCCACGGCACTTGTGTTCTGCTGGCCTCGAGCGATTGTGGGCTTTTGAGGGAAAGCCTGGCTCTGTCCCTTACCAGCTGTTTAACCTTCAGAGTGTTATTTCACCTTGTGGAGCCTTGCTTTTCGCGAGCTGTCAAAACGAGACCATCAGTACTTACTTGGAGCTGTGAGACAGGAAAGTGTACATAGAAAGTGTGCAACGCTCTATTTATTTCCTTTCTCTCCCCTGCCCTGAGCAGATAGGGTCAGAGGGATGGCTATACCCAGTACTTTACTACTCAAATCCAATGAAGGAGTATTGAGCACTATATGCCTTCTTTTGTGCCAGACCCTGGGGATACAGCAAATCATATCAATTCTTGTTCTGTAGGAACACACAACCAAGTAAAAATGTAGTATTAGATGCCTACTCTCTGCAGGTCCTTCACATATAACACCCCTCATTTTATAACATTCTATGTGGCCTCCATGTTCCCGTGCAGACGAAGGAACCGAGGCTCATATAGAAAGAAAACAACCAAAGATCACATGTCTGGGATTTGAACATACCTGACTGAACCCCGAGACCTTGTCTCCTGATGGATACTACTTACATTGGAAAAACAGTGACCCTAAGGGAGCAGGATTCGTTTTTACCTGGATGGAAAGCCTTGCCCACAGGAGAGCTGGTCCCAAGGGCAAGGGGGCAGTGCTAGCATTTCTGGATGCTTGTGGCATCAAGACCACCCAAAGGATGACGCACATGTGAGTTCACATTCTGGCATGTCTTCCGGGTTTTATTCCTCCTCCTGCCGTACGTGACATGTGCTGGATGAGCAGCTATGAGATGGTCAATGTTGGAGCTGCCAGTTCTTATTAGGAGGCCCTGGATCTTGGGGTCAGTGTTAAAGCCAGTTGAAGACACACACACACACACACACACACACACACACACACACACACTGCAGCCCAGGAGGCCTGTGGACTCGGAGCTGTTTTAATAGGCTTCCCTAGTTCTTAAAAGAATGCCAGTCCCTGGTCCACTCACCTGAGAGTGTTGGCGTCACTTCAGTCCCAGATCAGCACCGAAGGTCTCCTGGAGCTAGTGGTGTTAGGGAGGGTTCCCATAGGCCCTGGAAACAAGCTGGAGGTGTTGCTCCTTCGTGGCCTGTAAAAAAACCTCAAAATCCCGTTCTTGATTTTTGACTTGCTGACAGCTTTCAGAGCCCCACCACTCCCTTTCCATCAGGGGGAGCTGGTAAGAGGGCACAGGGCACCATCCCTCAGCACCAGCTGGAAGCTCAAGGCCCCTGGCAGCAGGCAGGAGCCCCTCCCCACTCCCCCGACCCCCGCCCTGTAACCACCATAAAATCTCAGGTCACTTTCATATCTTCCCTGCGGTCTGGTCTGATCCCCCTAGAAAGCTCATCATGCAGGTCAAACATTTTAATACCCTCTTGATGCATGAGTGGTGACATCAGTCTCCTCATCGGAACCCACGTTTGGCTGCGGGTGCGTCTCATCTTCCTGGGGTGACTCAACACAGCCTCTTGTTTTTAGCTCTCAAGGCCGAGCTGCTCCAACAAGTCCGAAATGACTTCATCCTTCTCTGGGCCCCTCCTGCTCCCTGTTAGGAGTTCCCATTACAGGGCAGGCCCTCACCAAAATTGTGTGGGATTGAAGTTTATTTTCTGGGGTCCCAAGTCCTTCCTTTGTGGTTTGTTTTTGGTTATTTTTTCCCCCTTCAGGACATTCCTGTCATGTCCCTCAGTTGTTAAGTCCCCTAGCCTCTTGCCCCATCTCCATGCACATTCCCCTCCTCCCTTCCCTGCCCCCCACCCCACAAGCCTTGTTTAAAAGGCATTTTAAAAAGGATCTAAGTAACTCGTTCTCATCACGGCCTGAATGATGTCTGAATGTTAATACATCACTTTCGTGAAGAAGAGGCCCTTAATAGTTTTAGCAAAAGAAGTCACTTGCTAATGGCGACATTTGAGGCATCAGCAGTAGGATAAGCCTCGGTGTTGGTACAGTCCTCAATCCCACACGTCTTGCTCTTCAAGTCTCCAGTTAAAATCCCCCAATTAGAGCTCCGCCCCTCTGGTTCAAAGCTTCCTTCTATTCAAGGGCCACCGTTTAAGCGGAAGGGATGGAGACCAGGAGAATGTCTGCTTCTCAAGGGAACAGGCACTGAACAGAAACTTCCGCAGGAGAAAGGCCTCTGGGCTCCGCAGGCTCCTGGTGGTGCAGTGGTTCTCAACCTTCTGGCCCTTTAAATACAGCTCCTCATGTTGTGACCCAACCACAAAATTATTTTCATTGCTACTTCCTAACTGTAATGTTGCTACTGTTATGCATCGTCATGTAAATATCTGATAGGCAGGATGGTCTTAGGCGACGCCTGTGAAAGGGTCGTTGGATCGCCAAAGGGGTCGCGACCCACAGGTTGAGAACCGCTGGAGGGCGAGCCTTTCCCAGGGATGCTCGCCCAGCCCAGCCGGCGGCAGCCTGCGGAGGGGAGTCAGGTGTCGCCCCTCTTCTCGATGAGCTCCCCTCCTGCCCCGGAAGTGGTTCTGCAGGAGGTCACGGAGCC
>PVJC01045221.1:0-13798 GCA_004026665.1 Murina feae | reverse complement strand
AGCACAAAGCGAATCATTAATTTTTTTTCTTGAAAATGAATGCAGCCTTTTAAAGTTTTCTAAAGGAATTCACCTCAAAGTTAAGCACTTGATTCCGAGGAATCTTTTCCACCCCTACATTCCAAACAAACCTACCTGGAAGATATCGCTGGCGCATTTCCTACACAGGTTATGCTGACAGGGAAGAATGACCACAGGCTTCGTGAACATCTCCAAGCAGATGGGACAGATGAGTTGCTTCTCCAAGTTGTCCATGGTCTGCTGCTCTTTGGAAAAAGACTTATAATTCAAAGATGCGCTCATCTCCTAGCCGTCACCGTGTGCACCACCAGAGAAAGGGTGGTCTGATGGTCTCTACAAGTGTTTCCTGGAAATAATTCCAAGGACTGTGTGATCAAATGTCCTTCATGTTTCTTTCGGTGGAGGACATTGTTTCAGGGGGTTTGGAGTGGGAGCTGGGGCTGTTTTTAGCAGTTGGGGTCACGTGACAGAAGCCTGACTTGTCCATATAAGCCAGTGACAGGAGGACAGATTCTGACAGGTGACAGAGAACAGGAGCCAACATTCCTACCCCAGGGAGTGAAAAGAGTGAGTGGGAAGGAGGATTACACACTCCATTTAGACGGGGTTGTGAGGAGAAGGAGGTCGAATCAGACAGTTGTCAACAACAAATGCGAATGAGTATGCTGAGGAGTCACAGAGCCCTGCCCTCTGTGAGTCTTTGGTAAGGACATGGAGACAGGTTTCTCCAGGACTCGGAAAAATGCAGCCCAGGCAAGAGTCTAACTATAAAATGAATGCCATATCTGTCTTGAGAATTTAGAAAGTGAGTTATCCAAGTAGCATGATCAGATCCTCTCAGGTGAAAATAAACCATGCCTTCAAAATCATTATCCCAGCTTCACAAGAACAATCATTGAAAATACTTGCTCAGTATTAAATATTACATCTTTGCAAGGGTTGTAGTATGGAAAACATTCTAACTTAAAAGCTGATTTCACATCTTTTCACTATAAAAGTGTCTACAAAGTAAAAAAAAAAAATAATAATAATAACTATTAGACTGAACTCCTTGAGTGGATGTTTCATTTTTTTAAAAAGCTATGTAATAAAACTCCAGCGTGTTGCCCTAACTGGTTTGGCTCAGTGGATAGAGCATCGGCCTGTGGACTCAAGGATCCCAGGTTTGATTCTGGTCAAGGGCATCTACCCTAGCTGCAGACACATCCCCAGTGGGGGGGTGTGCAGAAGGCAGCTGATCAATGTTTCTCTCTCATCGATGTTTCTGACTCTCTATCCCTCTCTGTAAAAGATCAATAAAATATATTTTAAAAAAAAAACTCGTGTGTTTTTTCTGTTTTACATTGCTTTTACTCTTCCTTAACCTTTTGTCATCCTGTACCCTCACTCCCACCCCTATACACACCCCAGAATACAAAAAAATAAATAAAAATGGAACAATCTTTAAAAGGTTAAAACAGTTTGCAATGACTGTCAGTAGTGCGGTAGTAACTGGCACCTGGGGTAGCAGACCCATTATCTCATTTTGACATATGACAGGTGACAGATACCAGTGCCATTGCCAACTGAAGGGAAAATGAAGTCCTGCTTCCATACCTGTTTCTTATCTGGTCTGAAATCCCCACAACCCTTTGCATTTGCTTTGTCCTCCAAGTTGATTTTTTTCAATGCTAGTTTCCTGGTGGTTTCTGATATTCTTAGTCTGTTCTGTTATTTGCCAAGATTTTGTGAAACAACTGTTTCATTAATGTATATTTCATTAAAAATTTTAAATTAGATTAAAAATAAAAAAGAAATACATGTCTATTTTTTATGTGATGAATTTGCAGCTTCATTCCTCTTTGATTTTAAAAACCTCAAACAATTAAGATACTTTGTTAACATATCCCTGATGTGCACTTAATTACCGGTAGAGACTAGGTAGGTGTGACTGGTTAAGTGTGGTCTTCATGCTGTGTTTACTGGGAGCTTATTGAGAATCTAAAAGGCTCCATTAACTATTAATAAGTTATATATATTCATAAACATATCATGGGTCTTTGGAGAATTTGTTATTCAATATCTATTTAGCAACTATAGTAAAGAAGGGAATTGGGAGAATCTTTTTACTGTTTTAATTCAGTTCAGTCAGTCTGGGCAGTTAATTGTATTTATCATTGTGTGAGCTATGAAGGTCTGAGCACAATTAAAGAAAGTTTCTATTCTAAAAGACCTTGCAACCTAAAAAAAAAAAAAGCACCAGCTGGCATGGCTTAGTGGTTGAACATCAATTTATGAACCAGGAGGTCATGGTTTGATTCCTGGTCAAGATACATGCCCAGGTTGTGGGCTTGATCCCCAGTGGAGGGAGAAGTGGGGTTGTAGCAGGCAGCCAGGCAATGATTCTCTCTCATCATTGATGTTTCTCTCTCTCTCTCCCTCTCCCTTTTTCTCTGAAATCAATAAAATATATTTTAAAATAATAATAAAGAAAAGCACTTAAACTAATGATATAGTATAGTATAGCAGAGTCTATCCTTATAAGAGGAATTCATTCTTTCAAAAAACATTCATCGAGTGTTTATCATGTGTTTCCATTGTACTTGGCTCTGGGGACTGACAAAGTAGACACAGGTCATTGTCCTCAAGGAGCTCAGTCTAATAGTAGAGATGAGGCATGCACATGCAGAACCACAGCACAAGACAACATGTTCTAAAGAGCTACAGAATTTCAGAGCTGGAGGAGTTAGGAGGACTTCATGGGTGGGATAGCATTTGAATTGATCCACTGAGGAATTTAGGTGGGTCATAGGTGGGGCTTCCTAAGAGAAGGCGCAGAAGCAAAGGACTGTGAGCACAGGAGGGCTGGGAATGCCCTGAGTTGTATGGTGCTTTGGGCTGGAGTGCAGAGCATAGTGTTGGCTCACTGGCAGACCAGGCACACCAGGCTAAAGAGTTTTCAACACCTAATAAATTAGACCACAGGAAATTGTTAAAAATTTCTCATGCATTGGCTAGATTATAATCTCACAGTGGCGGCTGGAACGCATAAAAGTGACGGTGACCTGGTTAAAGATCAGATGGGAGGTTGTTGCCAATAGCCTGGGTGAAAGGTCACAAAGCCCTGGCACCAGGCGATGGCAGTGGGGAAGGAAAGGAGGAAATGGGCTCTGGGTTGACTACAAAAGTAGAACTCACAGAGATGACTCAGATGCCCTGAGTCTGAGCAAGGAGCAATGATGTGGGAAGCTCCACGGTGAGTCAGAGACAGGCCTATTCGGCACTGATGGCCTCCTCGCTTTGTGATCTCAGGGAACTAACCTCATCTAGCTGGATTTCAGTTCTCTTATTGGTAAGTGAGAGTATTTCAGAACTTAATTTAGCAGACCCCCCCCCTCCGCTCTGAAACAGTATTAATTTTGACACAGAAAATCCCCAATTTGATTATTTAACGTAGAGTTGATCCCTATCCTCTCCTCTTTTTCCCTCTGTTCCTCTTATTCTCTGCCTTTTACTGTTTCTTAGAATTGCCTCTGGAGGCTACACAGGAAACTAGAAAGAATCCCATAGGAATATGACTGAAGTTGATGGGTAATTATTTCCTTTTCCTCTTCACCTGCTTTTCTCTATTCCTCCATCCTCCCTACTCTCAGAGACCAGCATTCTATAGGGTGGGCATGTGAGCTGAGAATGGGAGATGGGAGTAGCACCTCTGTTCTAGGGAGGAACCAGAAAATTTTAGTCCACTCCCAAATCATTCACATAGTCTGAGAGACAGATTCTGGAACTGAATCAGAATTAAAGTCTGAATCTGGAACTGAATCAGAATTAAAGTCTGGTTCTAGACGCTGGGATTTGGGGTGGAGTTGGGCCTCCACAGAGATATGAAAACCAGCTTAATCCCCTGAAGGTATCCTGGACTCTATAGGAGGTGGTGCATGACTTCCTCCCCTTTCCTACCCCATCCCTCCCCACACTAGGACAAGGGGTTGAACCCAAATGGAAGCAATTAGTTGGAAGCCCCAACTGCCCCTCATGCCTGAGTCTCACTAGACTGGGGCAGGAGTATGTTTAGACATTTAGAAGCTGAAGCAAAACCACCACTGCTTTCACCTCCTCCAGCAGTTTCCCAATCCCCCAGGTAAGTCAGAGGAAGAAAGATGGGTCTCTAAGGGCCTGAGTAAATCATCAAACAAAACGGAGAACTTATGGTCAGATAGAGCTAAAGGGAAGTAAAACATAGATACAGTTTGAAGTAAAGCAGCGAGGCAGAGAGGTCCTGGTGGAAAAGAAAACAAGAATTGCCTTATAACAAGGACTCAACTCATGGCATCTAGAAAATACTTAACATTTTCCTTCTGTCTGCATTGTCAGTCTTTTCAGTTTAGCTGTCTATCTGCCAATAGACAGCTTGGATACATGGTTTTTAAATTTTTAATGAAAAAAAAATTACAAAATCTAAAATTAAAGAGAAATGAACTACTTTGAAAAGTGCTTAACAGAAGCCAATGCTACGGCATTTCTTTCATTAGATAGTTTGCAGACTCCTGGCTGAAAGCTTTTTTTTTTTCATATTGATAATTACTCCTTTTCCAAATCTGTTGTTTATAAATTTTACTTCATAAATATCTCTGAGGAAATGTTTGAAAACCAACATATTGTACTTCCCTCTGAATATTCCTTGGCATAACCCGCATGCCAGAAATAAACAGTGACTCCCCAAAAGGAGCCAATATTCTCGCGATGGCTTTCCGTTGGCCATGTGTGAACTCCTCACCGTGGCTCCAGGCCCTCCTGGACTCCATCCCCACCACCTCCCCTCCACCCCAGGGTCCTAATTGATTTCTCTGAATTCACTCTTGTCTTCTGCAATCTATTTCTCATATGTCGCTCCCTGTTTAAATCCCATTAAGGTCATATTACCCCTAGGATAAAGACACTAATCTTCCCTGTGGTCCCTGAGGCCTGGTCTGGCCCTTACCTATCTCTCTGACCTAACTATTCAATAGAAATACGATCTGAGTGACATATATGAGCTATGTATATGATTTAAATTTCCAGTAGCCACATTGACAATCAGAAACAAATGGAATTATTTCATTAATATGTTCTATTTAACCCCCAAACATATAAACTATTATCATTTCAACATGTGATCAATATTTTTTAAAAATGAGATATCTGTAAATATAGTTTTACTTCTTCCTTTCCAATCTAGAAGTGTTCTACTTCGTTTTTCTTGCCTTATTACACTCACTAGAAACTCTAGAATGGACATCCTTGCTTTGTTCTTGATCTTAGGAGAAAAGTATTCATACTGTGAAGTATAGTGTTAGCTGTGTTTTTCATTGATGCACCTTATCAGTTTGAAGAAGTTCCCTTCCCTTCTAAGTCTACTGACAGTTTTTAAAAATCTGGAATGGATGTTGAATTTTGTCAAATACTTTTCAGCATCTATTGAAATGATCATGTGGGTTTTCTTCTTTAGTCTGTTTACTATGATGAATTAATGTTGATTTTGGAATGTTGAACCACTTTTATATTCTTGGAATAAATCCCACTTTGTCATGAATTCCATTCCACATCCGAGTTGCTGATCCTGATATCTTGTTTGAATTCTTGCTCACTTATCTGCTCTAAACATGTGTTTTCCACCTGGATTTTGGGTGCATACCTTCCCATTCTTTTGACTTACTGCCCATTTTTTGTTCTTTTAGTAATTTATACTTTCACTGCCAGCTCCTCATGTCAGTCATCTAGAACACCTGAAATTTGGGACATATCATCTGACAAAATGATACCTTACTTTATAATTTGTTTCCCCCAAAAGATGAGGGTATATTTTAAGTGAATCATTATGCATTTCATTGAAAGACTTTATTAAAAAGAATAAAATGAGACAAAAACACTGTCCTAAAAAATGAAAGCTATACCAATAAAATACAACAGATTATACACATTGGTAACAAAAATGGACAGGTTGCTTGGAACCCTAAAATGGATATTGGATAAAAGAATGATCATTTGTTAGTTGTAATCCTAAAAAACAAACAAACAACAACAAAAAAAACACAACTCTGTTTTTGTCTAGAAGATTTATTTTTATGTTTAGAACTGCAGTATAAGTTCAACAGCTTTTTTTTTTGTGGCTGTATTCTAAAAAATTAGGGTATGGAGAACTTACTGCCAGAAGAGCCTTTGTGTGTGTATTCTGCTCAATCTCTGAATCTTTCAGTGAGTGTATGTGTGTTTTTGTTTAACTTGCCTCTAATTAATCCCCTTGGTGCTGATCTTTAACTCTCCACAGTTATTTCCCTGGAGGAAAATGGCATTAGAACTCTCCTCCATCAGCAAGCGCTGGGTTCAGGCTGTTCTCCATTTGGTCACCTCTCCTTAGGTACACATTACCTTATATTCAGATTTGCCCAGAGCCAGCCGCCTCACCGTACACAGTTGAGATGCAGAATAGCTCAACCTAAATTTAAAGTAGTCAGAGCACTTTCCAAAGTTCTCTTTTGTTTGTTTGTTTGTTTGTTTTTGCTAGTGTTTATTTTCCATCTGTCAGCTATTCTAACTAGGGTAGCTTAGTCCTGGATGAATCCCTGAAGTGAAGCCATCAATCAGAAATCACCAAGGAATTGAAATGGCAAGATGTGTTGCAATCTGTCAGTCACCATTTTAGGAGAGAAAAAAAACCACACACACACACAAAAAAAGATTTCGTGAACTTCCCAAATAAGTGGGTCCAAACTTTTAAAACTTGAAGGATAAACGTCGAGACCCATAACCCTTGTCTGAAAGTTTTATAGAGGGGTAACTTCAAACTAGCTGTACCCTTCACCTGCCCTATGGCTGACTTTCAGCAACATTATATTGAGAATTGAAAGAAAAACAAGGTTAGAGGGGAGGAAAAAAAAAAAAAGACTGGAGGATGCGGGCATCGATCCCGCTACCTCTCGCATGCTAAGCGAGCGCTCTACCATTTGAGCTAATCCCCCACTGCTAGCCAAGGGGCCTTATCTCTTCCCCTAGAGAGAGGTCAGCGTGCTTAGTCACGAAGATACACATTCTTTGGTCACATTCCTGACCTTCCTCACAACCGAGGCCAAAGAAACAAAACACATAGATCTCTCCTTCGAGCCGGAATCGAACCAGCGACCTAAGGATGACAGCAGACTCGCACCTACAGTCCTCCGCTCTACCAGCTGAGCTATCGAAGGGAGCGGAAGAGCTCTGTCCAGACTCTTCCCATAACCTCCAGATGGTTCTTGGCTGTAGCGTGCTTTCTACCACGTGTCCCTCCAGATTTCCCAGGTCCCTGGAGCATAAAACCTTCCACGCGGCCCTCCCACCACCTCCGGCGGCCGCGGCAGGCGCTGGGACGCCCGCCCTCCCGGGGACGCAGAGGAGGCAGTCCGCGGCCGGGGAGCCGGCGGCGTGACCGCGCTGGCTTTCTCCGCGAGGCTCGGGGCCCCGGAGACTCGGAAACACGCAGAAGGCTGCGTCCTGGCACCTCCGGCCGAGCGCAGACTCACTGCCGCGCTCCGAACTTGGACGGCAGTGCCCGTTTCCGGGCTTCGCAAAAGGCTCCACCAGGAAGCCGCAGCCGTGCGCCCAAACTGGAGCGCAAGAAATTCCAAGCGATCTTTGTAATGTAATGTGCGTTAGAGAAATGTAACCGTGGAAAGGACCTGAACCACACAAAGCTGGTGGAGGGAACAAAAAGCGCACTTGTCTCCTTCGAGCCGGAATCGAACCAGCGACCTAAGGATGACTCGTGATTCGGAAACCAACTACAGTCCTCCGCTCTACCAGCTGAGCTATCGAAGGGACGGGCGACCAAGGTCCGCCTCCCGAGGTTCAATATAAAAAGGAGCGTGCGCCCAACCTCCGACAGGCGGATCTGCGCAGGCGTACTACGGAGCGGGAACGAACCCGCCGCGTCCTTGTGCGCGTGCGCAGAAAGGCGGTAAGGCCTTGCCCGCGAGCGCTCCGGACCTGGGTGCCCAACGCCGGGCTCCGAGACGTGCGGTGCCGGGACTCAGGGACCGCGACGCCAGCCCTGCTCGCCCGGCGCCCTTTTCCTTTACTCCTTCCTCTCGGGTGGTGGCCGCCGGATGAGCTCACGACTCTGTGGTCTGTCCACCCCCCGCCGCTTCCCGGCGGAAGGGGCCAGTGGCGCAATGGATAACGCGTCTGACTACGGATCAGAAGATTGTAGGTTCGACTCCTGCCTGGCTCGGTGTTTTGTTACGTCCCGTTTTAAAGCCAGAGATTATCCAAACAGACCCCCCCAACCCACCCTCCCCCCACTCATCCCGACAGCATTACCTGCTCTGGCTCCTCCAACCACAAAAGCCAGAGTGATTTACGACACTTGGGCGTTTGGCGCCGACGGCCTCGGGGGCTGCTGGGAGCTGGGAACACGGACGCGACCCCGAGGCCGCCGCGCGCCGGCCCCTCAGGAGAGGGCTGAGGAGGACTGAGGGGCCGCTCCCGCGGGCGCAGGTGGGAAGCCCAAGGTGAGGCCCGCGCAGCCCTCCCGGGGCAAAGGGAGCCGGCGCCGGTCTGCCGCCCCCGGGCGGAGCGTGAGGGCTCGGGTCGGTACCGGGAGTCGCAGACGTCACAGCCCCTGCGACCCCGCGGAGCCCCCCGCCCACCCCCGGCCGTGCGGGGCCAGGAGTTCAGGCTGTTTAAAAGGCTTTCGGATCTGGGGCCTGTTTGGTTTGTTTAATTGTGAAAGGCACCGAGCCCGTCATCCTCGGCTGCAAGCACATCCAAGGGCTTCGCTTCTGCTCTCAAGAGTCTCTGAACCAAGAGGGCCTTAGTTGGTTTGAGCAAACGGTCTTTCTTCTTCTTCTTCTTTTTTTTAATTGTGTTCATCTTAATTGTGGAGAGGAGTTCAGAATTCTTTCCTAAGACTCTCCAAGTATGATAGCAATTCCTAAAAATAAAAGCTTTAATAAAATGCGAAGTTCGGGAAGAGATGAGGAAAGGGCTGGTTTTTAAGTGGGAAGATGATTTCCTTAAGGCAAATGTGGTTAAAAGCAGTTAGAAATTTAGGGCTTGGGGGACAAGCACAGGCTATTTGAACAAAATAATGGGGGGGGGCTGTATTTGTTTCCTACTGAACATTTTGCCCTTTTTCACATGTAACAGACGCATGTATCTTTGAAGGTAATCGTGTCTCCGAGTTTTGAAAAGGTGTTCTCTCTGTGGGAAGTCGAGCTAGGTCGTACCCCCCCCCCCCTTCCGTGTGTGGACAGATACTTGTAGACTTAGGCCAGGAGGAAGGGCCTCGTCGTCTTCGCACCTTTTCACTGGACGAGGGTGGCCTTTGTACCTGTCGCACTGGACCCTCGTCCAACAGCCGGAGACCACACTCTTACAGGCCAAGGATTTCTGGCTCGTACTTGTGACAGAAATGCGCACCGTTAGTGGAAGCGAGGGCGACACTTGTTATAAAGATGCAGGGTGTCCCCGGAAAGCCAAGGATGAACTAAAACCGAGCCTGCCTTCTCACGGTGTTTCTCCCAGCGCCCCTCAGCTCCTCTTACACTTCTCTAGTGCGGCGACTTTCAGCCGTGTGCCTCGGGAACTTGTAAGACATGCAACACCTGACTATTTAGTCAGGGGTGCTGACCTCTTTTACCTTACATTGTCAAATAAAAATACGACAACAGCCAACAACAATAGCCGTCAAGGTGAATGAATCTAGTTATACCTTTTTTTTTTTCAGATTAGCAAAAATATACTTTTTGGTATGCCACAGAATTTTAGTAATTTTAGTTTAGGTGTACCAGGAGATGAAAAATTTTGGTTGAGAGTCGCTGTTCTAGTGCAGAGTTGAAAACAGGGTGCTGCCTCCCCCGAAAAGTTCCTGACCTTTATCTCTCACAGTCTGTTGCTGTAGACTGAACACTTGTGTCTCCTCAAATTTACCTGTTGAAAACCAAATGCTTAATAACAGGTGGGGTCTATGGCAGGTGATTAGGTCATGAGGACAGAGCCCTTACAAACAGGATTAGTGCACTTAAGAGGGTCCGGGCAGGGGTGGGCTATAAGGGGGTCAATAAGAGAAAAAAGGGGGGACATATGATAATACTTTCAACAATATAGATTTTAAAAATAAAAATTTTTTAAAAATAAAAGAGGTTCCAGAGAGATCCCTCCTCTCTTCCACTATGCGAGGACACAGAAGTTACAAAAGTTTGCAAGTGGGAAGAGGGTCTTCACCAGAACCTGACCATGCTGGCAGCCTGATCGTGGACTTTCAGCCTCCAGAACTGTGAGAAATAAATATTGTTTATAAGCCAACCGGACTGTGATGTCTATTTTGTTACAGCAACCCAAACAGACTAAGGCCTTTGTCAACTAGAGACTCACTTCTCTTTTTCAGTCCTGACTGCAACACTCTTCATTGTCTGGCCTCAGTTAGATGCATACCCCTGTCCCATGAAATGTGTCCAAGGTCAAAATCATATGCAACCATCAGGGCAGCGCACCTCAGGCTCATGGTTGGGAATATATGATTGTATCCTCTCCTTCCTAGGATCCCAGTGAAAAGATAATAAAGATATACAAAAAGAAAAAAGATTTTTGCAGTATGGAAAAAAAGAACAATCAACAAACCTGAGATTTTTATTTCTGTGATTATATACCAAATCACTATGTCAAAAGGTCTTGATGAAACTAATCTCCAGCCCCTCACCTCCATTAAGGAGGTTAGTAGGAGCCATTTGTTATGTACAAATAGGTAATTATAAAGATAACTAGAGGCCCAGTGCACAAAAATTTGTGCACTCGTGGGAGAGGGGTCCATCAGCCCGGCCTACGCTCTTTCGCAGTCCAGGACCTTTCAGGGGCTGTCCACCGAGCAGGCATAAGTTGGCAGTCAGACATCTCCCGGGGTCCTTAGCACTGTCTTGGAGGCAGGAGAGGCTCCCACCACTGCCACTGTGCTCCCCAGCCATGACCTGGCTTCTGGCTGAATGGCACTCCCCTGTGGGAGCACACTGACCACCAGGGCGCAGCTCCTGTGTTGAGCATCTGCCTGCTGTTGGTCAGTGAACTATAGTGACTGGTCCCTAGTTCCACCATTGGGTCGATTTGCCTATTAGGGTTTTATTATATAGGATTATGGAGGATTAGGAATTTCTAAAAAACAAAACACACACACACACACACACAAAAACCAGAGCTTTATGAAGAACTCATGGTCCAAACGAAAGCACACTGAAATTGGGCACAATTGATGGCGTGTATTACAGGCTAGTTTGAGTCCCCCCACCCAAATTCTAATATGAAAGCCATAACCTTCAGTACCTCATAATGTGACTGTATTTGGAGCTATGGCCTTTAAAGAGGTAATTAAAAGAGAGTTGATTCATTGGACCATAAGACCAATGTGATTAGTGTTTTTGTAAAAAGAGATTAGGACACAGAGAAAGAGACACCAAACATGTGCACACATAGAAGGCTATGTGAACACATAGCAGGAAGATGACCATCTGCAATTCAAGGAGAGAGACCTCATAAGAAATCAACACCCCCCCCCCCCAACATCTTGATCTTACACTTCTGGCCTCTGCAACTATGAGAAAACAAATTTCTATTGTTTAAGCTACTCAGTCTGGTATTTTGTTATGGTAATCCTAGCAAACTAGGGATGGTGAGGAAAAAGAAATTTGCTTCTTTCCTGCATTTTTTGTATTGTTTGCATGTAGTAAAAATTGTTTTAAAATAGAGGAACTGATCCCCAGAGATGTGAAATGGCTTACCTTCAGTAACAATGCACAATGGCAGATGAGGTCTCAGATCTCCTGAGTCACCAGCCAGGACCCTCTCCTTAGTACTACTTGGTCTCCCTGTCCCCAATTGAACACTTGAATTACAGAGAGTGGACTACTGGACTGCTTCATAGGAGGAAGGAGGTTGAAAGGTGGCTTTTGAGGCAAGGCTTGGTCAGATGATGAACAGGACATTCTGGGAGTAAAAGAATGTTCCATTTATTAAAGTTAACTCTCTTACCTCTAGAACCCAAAAATAAAATCCCTAGAATTTGTTAACAGTGGTGCTCCACAGAAGTTATGTCAAGGTACAGTTTGAAAAGTGTCTGACACATAGGCATAAGAAAGCATTTTCAAGGAAACTGTTCTATAGATCAGGAAGCTCTACCAAGAAATAATTTCCTCAGGATGACCCCCCCCCCCACCTCCCAGATTGAAGGAGTGGGGCTGAAGTTAGATTTACTGAATTCTCATCTGTGGCTTCCTGTAAATATATACTGTGTCCAAGAAAGCTATTTGTGAGAAACCGCAGATTTTTTTCTGAGATTAGAGAGGGAGCCATTCTGGAGAACTCTAGGGGAGATGTAGTTGATTCTTGTTACTTGCAGTTAGATTTTATAAAATCACCACAAATACTGATTTAGTAAGTACTGAACTATTGCTCCTAAAGGAATATAGGGTTAAGTTCCTGTGAGCTTCTGTACACAACATTTTCATTAGGTGATCAATACATGCATTGTTTTATGTGTGTTTCTGTTTATACACTGTATTTAGTGCATTATTGATTCATTAACGAACTCCCAGCCAACAGAGGCTTATCTAACATACATATTTTCTCCATTAGGTACATTATAACTTCTTACACCTAGGAACACTAGGCAACACTTCTGCACTATGCCTTTAAACATTTTATTTTATTTTTAAAAATATCTTTATTGATTTCAGAGAGGAAGGGAGGAGAAAGATAAACATCAATAATGAGAGAGAATCGATCAGCTACCTACTGCATGCCCTACACTGGGAATCAAGCCCACAACCGGGCATATGCTCTGACCAGGAATCATGACTTGCTAGTTCGTAGGCTGACACTCAAACACCAAACCACACCAGCTGGGCTGCCTTTAAACATTTTAAATAGTGAAATCACCAACAAAAAGCACAAAAAAGAAAAAAAAATGTGACACTTGTTTGCAGTAAGCGAGCTGAGCTAAGAAGGCAGAATATTGCCTTGTTCAACCTCAGCTGGTAAACTGAAGTTTCTTGTCATTCTGTGTATGTCTGTGCATGATCATGAAATGAATTTTGGCAAGCAGGCAAATTTTCAAATTTGGAATCTGTGAATGAAGAAGATTGAATGTATTATTAAGTCAAACTAAATCCTGAATTATATACCAAATCACTACATCAAAAGATTTTGATGAAACCAATCCCCAGCTCCTCACCTCCATTAAGGAGGTTCACAGGAGCCATTTGTTAACAGAGAGAGATGGGTGACCTTTGCCAAGCTACTCAACCCTTCTGTATTTTAGTCTGAAAAATGGGGAATGATGATAATGATGATAGTCCTTGTCTCATACAGTGTTGTAGTAAGTGAGTAGGTTTAAATAAAGCCAACACAAATTTCTTATGGTAGTGTCAGATACAAAGCACTACAACTATCAGTAATTATTATTCATTTGACAGATTTATTTTTAGTTTATGAAAGAATGAATCATCTTTTTCAAATACAAAAGCACCTGTGATCCTAAAAGCCACCACTTTCCACCTTCTTTCAAATCCTTTAGTTTGGGAAAGGGGATGTGCTGAGAAGAGGTAAGAGAACTAAGAGAAGCAGAAGCTAAGCAGGGAAATGAATCATTTTTCTTTTCTATGAAAACTTTATCTTTTGACATGTATCTTTCAGGTAAATTTTTGTGGCTAAAAATTAATTTCTTAATATGCTATATATAATGTTTACAAATAAATTCCATCCTAAATACAATAAACTTTATTTTTTTCTAAATATATAT
>PVJC01045220.1:0-13738 GCA_004026665.1 Murina feae | reverse complement strand
CAGGTCCCTTCCGGGGATCAGGGAGCAGGAAAAGGCTGGCCTGACCATGAGGCGGGGTTTTCCCTGCTTTCTGGTGGCTGGAGGAAGATGGGCAGTAGGCAAGCTTGGGAGGCAGGCAGCACCCAGCCCTGGTCACAGCTCAAAAAAGAGAACAACATGCAGGGGAGGGCAAGAGTCTGAGAGATCAACATAGAGGGGGGTGCCTGCTCCAAGCCTCCACGGTGTGCCTGGGGGCAGGCCCCCAGCAGGTAGACACACACAGGAGGACTGCTCCGAGCCTCAGATGTGGCTGGGGGTAGGTCCCCAGTGGCCACACACACACACACACAAAAGGTGCCTGGCAGACTGGGGCCATCATAGGACATCCACTGAGGGGTCCCAGACTGTGAGAGGGCACAGGCCGGGCTGAGGGACTCCCTCCACCCCGAGTGCACAAATTTTTGTGCACCGGGCCCCTAGTATCTTCTATAATAATACAAGCTTAAAATACTAATTAGACTGGATGTCCTCCCAGATGACCTGCCAGATAAAGCTGCAGCTGAGGTGGCCACCGTGTTGGTGGGGGCTGAGCCCCTTGCAGGAATTTCATGCATTGGGCCTCTAGTGTATGTATATGTTGTTAATCCTCACTCAAGGATATGTTTTCCATTGAATTCTAGAGAGGGGAGAAGGGAACGGGGGGAGTGAATGGGAGAAAATCCTAGGTGAGAGAGACACATCAATTAGATACCTTCTGCACACCCTCCAACCAGGGCCAGGGATAGAACCTCAAACTCAAGTATGTGTCTTTGGCCAGGGATGAAATCCAAGACCCTTCGGTCCATGGACTGATGCTCTAACCAGTGATCCATGCTGGCCAGGGCTGATCATTTATTTTTAAAAATATTTGTACACAGAAATAAATCTGGAAAGATAACATACTACATGTGAACTGGTTTGAACAGTGGGACTCAATGAAATGATCATTTTACTTGTATGTATCTTCAATAAAAATAAGTTATGTTCCTAATTAAGTAAAAAATATTCTTTGTTTTTACTTTTCAATTGTTTGATTATAATGTGACTATGTGTGGGTTTCATTGAAGTTATTTTATTTGAAATTCACTGAGCTCCTCAGATGTTTATAGTAATGTTTTTTATTAAATTTGCTATGTTTTCAGTTATTATTTATTTTTTTAAATGTGTTTTTATTGATTTTTACAGAGAGAGAGAGAGAGAGAGAGAGAGAGAAACATCAATATGAGTGAGACACAACAACCAGCTGCCTCCTGCATGCTCCATACTAGGAATCCAGCACAAAACACAGGCATGTGCCCTGACCAGGAATAGAACAATTGACCTTTTGGTGCACAGGACAATGCTCAACCAACTGAGCCATACCGGCTCCGACTCAGCTATTATTTCTTTATTCTATCTGCTCTCTTCTCACTCCTTTCCTTCTTGGACTCCAATTATGCACATGTTGCTACACTTGGTAGTGTTGCACAGTTCTCTAGGCTCTGCTAACTTTTCTTCAGCCTTTATTCTCCCTCAAACTAAATAATCTCAATTAATTTATCTTTTAATCCACTAATTCTGCTTTCTGCCAACTCAAATGTGATACTGAGTTCCCCTAGTGAATTTTTCATTTTAGTGATTGATTGTACTTTTCAATTATAGAATTTCTATTTTATTTAATTTAATATTTCAATATCTTTATTGATATTCTAAGTTTGGTGAAACATTGTTTTTTAATAATAGAATGTAAAACTTATATTTTAAAACTATAAAATATTATTGAAAGGAATTAAAGAAGATATAATTCATGGATCAGAAGACTTAATATTGTTGAAATGGCAATCTCACCAAATTTACGTACAGAATTGCCAACAATTTTGAAATAGAAGAATGAATTAGAGGACTCACACTTCCCCCACTTAAAAACATATTAGTACACAGAGGCAGAGCAGCATCGAACAGACTGTCAAACTACAGTGGGAAGGCCAGGGAGGGTTGCGGGGGTGGGGACGGAGCGGAGGAGGGAGTTAAGAAATCAACTGAAGGACTTGTACGTATGCATAGAAGCATAACCAATGGACACAAGACACTGGGGATAGGGGAGGTCAGAGGAAGGTCAAGGGGGAAAAAAAAGGAGACATATGTAATACTCTTTGTAATACTTTAAGCAAGAAAACAAAATTAAAAAAGCAACAACAACAAAAAAAATGGGGAGAAACCAAGATGGCAGCATAGGTAAACACTGGAATTGCTGCCTTGCACAACCATTTCAAAACCACAATGAAAAGAAAAAACGGACACCACCCAGACCCACAGGAAGGCTGGCTGAGTGGAAGTTCTACAACTAGAAAGAGACTGAGACTCAGAGGAGGTGTGGAAATAAAGTGCAGAGGTACGGAGGCGTGCGTGAAGGGGCTCATGAAAAAGGCTGGCAGCATTTCATACTTGAGGGAGGAACAAGCTCCCGATGGCTCTGAACTCCAGTTCCAGGTGAGTTTCTGGGGACTCAGAATCATATGGGAGGAGCTGGACTGTCTGGCATCGTCTGGCACCATCCAGCACCGGGAGGAACTCCAGAGCGGCGTGAGACCCAGTGCCTCTTAGGGCAGGGCTGAGAATCAGCCATAGCTGGTTGCTCCATCCTGTAGATTCCCCGAAAGCCTGCCTCACTCAAGCTGCTTGAAAGGCTTTTGCATATAAAAGGCTAGAAAGCCTCAGACAGAAGCTAAAATAGTACCTCCTTAGAGGTCCAAGAGACTGTGTACCCAGTGGTCAGAGTGGGACCACCCAGTCTACAACTCCTCAGACCCATAAGGGACACACTCAGGGGGCAGACTCAGTGGACACCAAAGCCCCACTGAAGCAAGTCTTGCCCCATAAGGGTGTCTCCAGCATAGAAGTTCTCCCACCATAGACACAGCTGATTCTCACAGCCAATTGGCCTGGAGGTCAATTCCTCTCAGTGTAGCCAACAACAATCAAGGCTTGGCTACAACAAGACTGTGCATAAAGCTGACAAAGCAGTGCACCAAGAGTATCCACCTCAGGTAATTGAAGAGACTAAGCCACTGGGCCCTATAGCACACCTAGCACAGAAAGCCACTCTATCAACACAGGGAAGCAGCCAAAATGCAGAGACAAAGAAACAGGTCACAAATGACAGAAATGGAGGAAAGCAAATGACTGGATACAGAGTTCAAAACCATGGTTATAGGTTTTTCAAGAATTTTCTAGAAACCGCCGATAAATTTAGTGAGACCTTTGAGGATATGGAAAAGGACCAGCTAGAAATTAAGCATAAACTGACTGAAATAAAGAAGAATATACAGAGATCCAACAGCAGACGAGAGGATCGCAAGAATCAAGTCAAAGATATGAAATGTGAAGAAGCAAAAAATACCCAATACGAAAAGCAAAAAGAAAAAAGAATCCAAAAATATGAAGATAGTGCAAGGGGTCTCTGGGACAACTGCAAGCGTGCCAACATCAGAATTATAGGGGTGCCAGAAGAAGAGAGAGAGCAAGATATAGAAAACCTATCTGAAGAAATAATGACAGAAAACGTCTCCTACCTGGTGAAAAAAGTGGACTTACAAGTCCAGGAAGCGCAGAGAACCCCAAACAAAAAAAATCCAAGGAGGATCACACCAAGACACATCATAACTAAAATGACAAGGGCAAAAGACAAAGAGAGAATCTTAAAAGCAGCAAGAAAAAAGGAGTCAGTTACCTACAAGGGAGCACCCATATGACTGTCAGTTGATTTCTCAACAGAAACTCTGGAGGCCAGAAGGGAGTGGCAAGAAATATTCAAAATGATGAATAGCAAGAACCTATAACCAAGATTACTTTACCCAGCAAAGCTATCATTCAGAATTGAAGGTCAGACAAAGAGCTTCACAGACAAGAAAAAGCTAAAAGAGTTCATCACCACCCAACCAGTATTATATGAAATGCTGAAAGGTATGTTTTGAGAAGAGGAAGAATAAGAAAAAGTAAAGATAAAAACTATGAAAAACAAATACATATCTATCAAAAAGTAAACCTTAAAATCGAGCGAAGAAAAAAAAAAATCTGCCCTGACTGGTTTGGCTCAGTAGATAGAGCATCAGCCTGTGGACTGAGGGGTCCCAGGTTCGATTCCCATGAGGGGCATGTACCTTAGTTGCGGGCACATCCTCAGTAGGAGGTGTGCAGGAGGCAGCTGATCAATGTTTCTCTCTCATTGATGTTTCTAACTCTCTATCCCTCTCCCTTCCTCTCTGTAAAAAAAAAAAATCTGATGAACAGAATAAACTGGTGAATAGAATAGAATAGAGTAAGGGGCATAGAAAGGGAGTGGACTGACAATTCACAGGGGGAAAGGGGTGTTGATGGTGTGGAAAGAGACTGGACAAAAATCGTACACCTATGGATGAGGACAGTGGGGGGGGATAAGGGCACAGGGTGACGTGGGAACTGGGAGGAGGGGAGCTATTGGAGGAAAAAATAGGAACAACTGTAATAACATGAACAATAAATATTTTTAAAAAAGAAATTAAAAAAACCAAAAACATATTAATGTAGCTTGGTCAGGTAGCTCATTTGTTAGAGGCCCGAGTTGAGATGAAAGGAAGGACTCTAGGACAACCAAGATGGCGGCATAAGGTATATACCTGAATGCACAGCCTCCCACAAATATTAAAAAATACAACAATAAACCTAAACAACCATACTCCAGAACCAAGGGAGTGGAAGCTCTACAACTAGAAGAGAAGGAGTGCACCGAGACTGAATAGAAGTTCTCGGCGCCAAAACAGAAAGGTACGGACGCACGTAAGGGCAGCGGGGCAGCTGCGGCGGTGGGAAAGGGCGGCAGCGGCAAAGGGCGGCGATGAGAAAGGGTGGAGTTAGCTTGGAAGGGTATACAAGCTGCGGGGTCGCACTGAATGCTGTGCGAGCAGTCTGGCTACGGGGCAGAAGACGACTGTGGCGTCCTAGCAGAACTGTTTACAGCGATCCTGGAGGTGGGACTTGGGCGCGCAGACGCCAGGGCGTGAAATAGCGCCACAGAGCTGGCTGAGGGGCAGCCATCACGGGTTGCTCCACCCCAGTGACTCTGAGACCCCACCCCAGTGACTCTGAGACCCCGCCCCAAGCTGTGCACCTGCCTGCCTGCAGCCAAATTAACAGACTGCAGCTGCGACAGAAAACACCACTCTACCAGCCAAAATGCAGAGACAAAGAAACAGATCACAAACGACAGAAATGGAGGAAAGCAAATGACTGGATATAGAGTTCAAAACCACAGTTATAAAGCTACTCAAAAATCTTCTACGAATCTCCAAGGAACTAAGTGAGACCTTCAAGGAACTTAATGAGAATACCAAAAAAATGGCAAAGGACCAATCAGAAATTAAGCAAACACTGACTGAAATAAAGAATAATATACAGAGATCCAACAGCAGACCAGAGGACTGCAAGAATCAAGTCAAAGATATGAAGTACCAGGAACCAAAAAACAGGCAACCAGGAAAGAAAAAAGAAAAAAGAAATCCAAAAATATGAAGATAGTGTAAGGAGCCTCTGGGACAACTTCAAGCGTACCAACGTCAGAATTATAGGGGTGCCAGAAGAAGAGAGAGAGCAAGATATTGAAAACTTATTTGAAGAAATAATGATAGAAAACTTCCCATACCTGGTGAAAGAAATAGACTTACAAGTCCAGGAGGCACAGAGAACCCCAAACAAAAGGAATCCAAGGAGGAACACACCAAGACACATCATAATTAAAATGCCAAGGGCAAAAGACAAGGAGAGAGTCTTAAAAGCAGCAAGAGAAAAACAGTTAATCACCTACAAGGGAGCACCCATACGACTGTCAGCTGATTTCTCAACAGAAACCATGCAGGCCAGAAGGGAGTGGCAAGAAATATTCAAAGTGATGAATAGCAAGAACTTACAACCAAGATTACTCTATCCAGCAAAGCTATCATGTAAAATTGATGGTAAGATAAAGAGCTTCACAGACAAGGTAAAATTAAAGGAGTTCATCACCACCAACCCAGGATTATTTGAAATGTTGAAGGGCATTCTTTGAGAAGATGATGAAGAAGAAACAGGTAAAGATAAAAACTATGAACAACAAAGGGACAACAAATACCTATCAACCAGGGAATATAACAATTAAGTCAATAGAAATATCTGATGAACAGAATAAACTGGTGAATAGAATAGAAGTAAGGGCATAGAAAGGGAATGGACTAACAATTCTCAGGAGGAAGGAGGTGTGAGGGGTATGGGAAGAGACTGGACAAAAATCTTACATCTATGGACGAAGACAGGGGTGGGGGTAAGGGCACAGTGGGGAGGGGGGAACCAGGTGGAGGGGAGCTATGGGGGTTTAAAAAAAAAGGAACATCTGTAATAATCTGAACAATAAAGATTTATTGAAAAAAAACACAAAAATACTGAATATTAAAAACTTCCTAAGCAAAAAAAAAAAAAAAAGAGTCTATTCCAATTATCAGCAAGAGGAGAGATGGGAAACTTTTCTTGTCCTCAAGAAACCTGTCTGCCCTCCCTCCCTTTTTTTTCAGCAAAGGTGGAAATTTATTGAAGAACAAGTACACACTCCCACGTGGGGAAGGGGAAAGAATCTCACTGCACAGACTCTACATGGGGAGGTGAAAGAATCTCACTGCACAGACTCTACATGGGGAGGTGAAAGAATCTCACTGCACAGACTCCCATGTGGGGAGGGGAAAGAATCTCACTGCATAGACTCTCACATGGGGAGGTGAAAGAATCTCACTGCATAGACTCCCACGTGGGGAGGGGGAAAGAGTCCCCCTTCCCCTACCCCAACCCCCACCAACCCCGTCTGGCCCCTGAATGCAGGCAGTGTTTTTATTAAAGGGATAGTGAAATCAGAACAAAGAGGCCAGGGAAAGTGTGGGGGCTAGCCTCTGTCACAGATGTAAGGGTGGGAGAGGGTGAGTCGGGAAGGAGAGGTTGCTGAGGGAGTGCCGCTTCCCAGGGTTTCTCTCCTGGTCACAATCTCTCTTCAAACAGGACGCAGTATTTTTATTGTGGCACCTGTGAATTTTGGTGGCTGGCACATGGCATTTTCCTCCTCCCCCTCTCGCTGTTGCTCCCCAACAACAGCCTTCTTCCTCTTCTTTTTCTTCTTCGTCTTCATCTTCATCTTTACTATATTTTTATTGTTTTCAGAGAGGAAGGAAGAGGGAGCGAGAGAGAAATATGAACGATGGGAGATCCCACTGGGGACTGAGCCCGCAACCTGGGCATGTGCCCTGACCCCTGACGGGAATCAAACCGTGACCTATTGATTCATAGGTCGACACTGAATCACTGGGTCACACTGGCTCAGCAGCCACCTTCTTTAAGCTGCAGAAAGAAGCTCGATGAGAAAGAATTGCAGGCTTTGTTCACACTCTTCAGATACCAGAAAGTTGGCTGCTGCCTTAGGACAAACGGAATGCATAGCCTTTTTTCCATTTAATTAGAGTGCTAATTTGTGGTTATACTTTATTCCCTTTTACTAACTAATTATATTTTATTTAATGGATATGCCACATCTTTTTTATCCATTCACAGTTGATGAACATTGGGTTGTTTCTGCTTTTTAGCTATGAATCATGTCTAGTACTTTTTTTTTCATGTCTAGTACTTTTATCGTGCATAGCATTTTTGCTGCAAAGATTTCCACTGAATAACTAACTTGCTGTAAAAAAAAGATAAACTATCCGGTTGACAGTTTGGTTTTTTGTTCGTTCATTTGGTCGGTTGGTTGGATAATTTCATTTCTCCATTGACAAATCGATTAGCTACCATAAAAGATAAAATAACTGGCTAATACTTGGGAGGTTTTTTTGTTTGTTTGGTTTCATTTCTCCATGACAAATTAACCACCTTCAGCAGACTAATGTATTTAAGGGAGTTGTCAGCTTGGTTTCATTTCTCCTTTGATGAAGTTCTTGCAGTAACTCCCATTTTTATATCATGTGTGAATCTGAGCTAATCCTCATATGGTCACTACAATGATGAGTATACGTGGTGGTGCTGTTAAAGCAGTGAGCATTTCTTCCCGATAACAAGGATTGGCCCCAAGAGTTGGTTTGTTATTATTATTTTATATATATGCATATATATCTATACTAATAAAAGGGTAATGTGCTAATTAGACCAGATAGATCGGAGGTCTTCCGAATGTCCTTCTGGACAAAGCCACAGTGGTGGGGGCTGAGGCAGAGGCAGTTAGGAACATCAGGCTGGCAGGGGAGAGCAGTTAGGGGTAATCAGGCAGGCAGAAGGTTTAGGGGCAATCAAGCAGGCAGGCAGAGAGGCTAGGGGTGATCAGGCAGGGAGGCAGAGAATTTAGGGGCAATCAGGCAGGCCAGCAGAGGGTTTAGGGGTGATCAAGCAGGCAGGCAGAGTGGTTAGGGGTGATCAGACAGGCAGGTAGGTGAGTGGTTAGGAGCCAACAGTCCCGGATTGCAAGAGGGATGGCCCAGATTGAAGAGGGTGCAGGCCAGGCTGAAGGACTCTCCATGCATGAATTTCATGTACTGGGCCTCTAGTATATAACTGATTTCAGAGAGAAAGGGAGAGGGAGAGAGAGATAGAAATATCAATGATGAGAGAGAATCATTGATCAGCTGCCTCCTGCATACCCCTACTAAGGATCGAGCCTGCAACCAGGGCATGTGCCCTTGACTGGAATCGAACTTGGGACCCTTCAGTCTGCAGGCCAACACTCTATCCACTGAGCCGAACCAGCTAGGGTGGTTTGTTATTTTTAAACACACTACAGGAGGAGGAGAAAGAGAGGCACTGAAGGCAGTGTGGAACCCACATTTCCCATGGAATGTACACAAGTGCTTAGTTAGGTACAATCCACAAAATACTATCAGTTATTTTTACAGTGTTGCTGTAAGGCTACACAGATTTTAAATGTATTCAAATATTTTGTATTTCACAAAGTTCTCTTAATCTTATGTTCTTTTTAATATCTCTATTTTATTTTTCATGATTTTATCTTTTTTGTAGGAAAATTGCCTTATAGCCAATTAGTTATGTAAAAAAATGTGGCAAAAAGTCTTGTGACAAAGATGTCTATAAGCAAAGATGCTTACACAAAAAGTATCTAGAACCATTATGAAAATGCTGCTAAGAACATTTGTGTAGAAGTATTTGTTTGAGTGCCTGTTTTTAATGCTTTCGGGTAGATACCTAGGAATGGAATTGCTGAATTGTTTAACTTTATATTTAACACTAGAGGCCCGGTGCATGAAATTGTGCGGTGGGGGGGAGGGAGGGCAGTCCCTCAGCCCTGCCTGCACCCTCTCCAATCTGGGACCCCTTGGAGGATGTCCGACTGCCAGCAGTCGGACATCCCTCTCACAATCTGGGACTGTTGGCTCCTAATTGCTCGCCTGCCTGCCAGCCTGATTGCCCTCTACCACTCCCCTGCTGGCCTGATTGGTGCCTAACTGTTCCCCTGCTAGCCTGATCGCCCCCAACTGCCCTCCCCTGCCAGCCATTTGTGGTGACCATGTTGTGGTGGCCATTTTGTGACGATATCATGGCAGCCATCTTGTGACAACGTTGCGCAATGCCATCTAGGCTTTTATTATATAGGATATTGAGGAACTGCTAAAATGTTTTCCAAAGAGGCTGCACCATTTTACATTCTCACTAGCAATGCATGAGGCCTCTAATTTCTTCAAGTTCTTACAACTCCTGTTATTTTCTCTGTTTTTGTTTTAGCCATCCTAGTGGGTGAAAAGTGATATCTTCAGGTTTTGATTTGCATTTCCCTAATGACTACTGACTTGACCATCTTTTCACTGGGCATTTGTATGTTTTCTTTAAGATGTTTGTTCATGTTATTTGCTCATTTTAATTGAGTTATTTGAACTTTTACTGCTCAGTTGTCCTAGTTCTTTATATATCCTGGATACAAGTCCCTTAACAGACATATAATTTGTAAATATATTCTCCCATTCTTTGGGCTATCTTTTCATTTTCTTGATGGTCATTTTTGTGGTTTCAAAAGTACTAATCCAGTAGCCAATCACAAATATTTAATTTCTATTCATGAAATATTTAAAGTAAGCAAATTTATAGAGATAGAAAATAGATTGGTGGTTGCTAGGGGGTAGGAGAATAAAGAACTGAAGAGTAATAGCTAAAGGGTATGGGTTTGTTGTTGTTTTTTTAATCCTCACCCAAGGTTATGTTTTTATTTTTTTAAATATATTTTTATTGATTTTAGAGAGGAAGGGAGAGAGAGAGAAAGAGAGAGAGAGAGAGAGAGAGAGAGAGAGAGAGAGAGACATCAAAGATCAGAGAGAATCATTGATCAGCTTCCTCCTGCATGCCCTCTACTGGAGATCGACCCCACAACCTGGGCATTGTGACCTTGATCAGAATCGAACCCAGGACCCTTCAGTCCACAGGCCAATGCTCTATCCACTGAGCAAAACTGGCTAGGGCTGTTTTTATTGATTTTAGAGGTTAGGGAAGGAACAACAAGAGAGAGACAGAAAGAGAGAGATCAACATGAGAGAGAAACATCAATTGGTTGTCTCCCCTACACCCCACACCAGGGATGGAAACTGCAACCTAGGTATGTGCCCTGACTAGGAATTAAACCCACAAACTTTTTAGTGTAAGGACAACACTCCAACCAACTAAGCCACCTGGCTAAGGCATGGGTTTCCTTCCTTCCTTCCTTCCTTCCTTCCTTCCTTCCTTCCTTCCTTCCTTCCTTCCTTCCTTCCTTTTCTTTCTTCTTTCTTTCTTTCTTTCTTTCTTTCTTTCTTTCTTTCTTTCTTTCTTTCTTTCTCTCTCTCTCTCTCTCTTTCTCTCTTTCTCTCTTTCTCTCTTTCTCTCTTTCGGTGTTGGGAAGTTCTGAAATTGATTGTGGCAATAATTAGACAACTATGTGACTATATAAGAATTAATTCTACCAAGAAATAAATAGATTACTTGAGTAAATGGAAGGCATATTCTATTCTTTAATGGGAACATTCAAAATCATAAAGATGTCAATTCTCCCTAAGTTGATCTATAAATCTATTTTTAAAACACCTACAGTATGTTTTTAGTATAGACAGGCTGATTCTAATGTACACAAGGGAAAAGAAAACAAGCAACAGTAGTCCAAATAATTCTGAAAAAGAACACAAAGGGACTTAATGTGCATCCAAAGAGAGTATAAAAACACAATTTGACCTTTGGAAAAGCAAAGCTAAAGCAGAATGTACTAGAACACTGAGTTGTAACCAGCCTTGCTGCAGTGCCAGCCAAGTGAGCTCATGCCAGCTTTTGGCTCTCTAGGCGTTTGAATCACTCAAGAGAGTAATTTTTTTTTGTTGAATCATTGAAATATTTGTCTGTTTTTTGACCTACAAAAACAGCAGTTACATATGGCTCAACCCAAGTAGAGAAAAATCAGAGCAGAGAATCTGAGTCAGTTTTTTGTTAATAGTCAAAGACAAGGACACCAAGAACCACACAATTCAAGGGCCTTAAAACTGGTTCCAAACTCAGATATGCAATTTGTGATTGGTAGCTGATGAAATGGGAGTGGAACTGGAGCAGGCGGGGCATAAAGTGAGGAAAGCACAGCTGCTGAGGACTCTGGGCTATTTAGGGCTTTCCTTGGTTGGCTGAGTGGGAGTAGTGGTGGTGAGGTACAAAGGAGAATGACAACAGGTTTGAAGATACAGGGTCAGTGACCCACGCGGGAAAGGAAAATTGTGATTCACGTGGAAAAGGGGAATTCCAACAAATGTGAAATGCATTTGTCAACAGGCAATTTATATTGTTCAGTTCTTTTCTTTTTCTTATATGGTTCACTTCTTAAGTTGGAAGCCAAGCAAGTCACTACCAGGAATCATGGCTCATAAATGCAATGCATGACCTTTGTATCTTGGATTAGAGAAAATTTGCTATAAAGAATGTTATTTTTGAATATGGGCACTATGCTAGGAAATTGTATTTTATCAGTATTAAATTTCCTTAGTGTGATAATTACATTATGCTTCTGTGGGGGAAGATCCTTGTTTTTGACATTTTGTGGTAAAGTGACATAATATTTGCATCAAATTGCTTCCCCTAAAAAGACAGATACACAAAGTTAATGTGGCAAAATATTAACAACTAGTGAATCAGATGACATGTCTGCTATTAAAAATAAACTTGTGGGCGGTGGGCTGGAGGCCGTGGCGGGCAGCAACAAAAAAGACTCACTGGGAACCGTGGGCTCGCCAGCCCACCTTGTGATCAAGGATCTTGGAGAAATTCATTCAAGGCTGCTAGATCATAGACCAATTATTCAGGGAGAAACCCGCTATTTTGTGAAAGAATGTGAAGAAAAACGTCATCTTTGAGAAATGCGAGTTCTTGAGAACTTGAAGAATATGATCCATGAAACAAATGAACATACTCTTCCCAAATGTAGAGAAATAATGCAAGACAATTTAAACCAAGTCCTCCAGAGATTGCAAGCAGCTACTGACTCAGTCTGTACACTCCAACAGAGGGAGCAGGAACAAAAAAAGATTTATAATGACCATTTAATAGCTAGTGAAAACCAGCATATAACCCAGTGGGCAGATTTCATGAAAGAACAACACAACAAACAGGCTGACATGGATGAAGAGCACAGGAAAGCTATGGAGAGGCTTAAAGAACAATATGCTGAGGTGAAGAAGGACCTAGGAAAATTCTCAACCTATTCAGAACTTGAACCACAACAGTGTGAAAGCATTGGCTTCCCCCAAAGAACTAACTGTTCTCATCAAACCATTTAGCCTCTGCTTCCAGCTTAGAATATATTTAGTGGCATTCAAGTCAGGAGAAAGAAACTTCTACTGGAGTACTAATTAAATGTTTAGTGGAAGAAGAGTGCTATACCTTTCCTGTTTAAGTGCCTATATATGATTATTTGGGCAAGAGTAGGAAGAAAAATTGGATAAATTTACTTTTGGTTAATCAGAAAAACAAACAAACAAACAAACAAACTTGGGAGGAAACAAGTAATACTAGCATACACTGGATTTCTATCCTGTTGTCCTATGGGAAACACTCACCAAACATAGGAATAGTTAGGTAGGTGGTCACTGGTGAATACACTTGTACAGTAGATGCTTTTAAAGTGAACTGATAGAGGCAAAGGGCAACTGGGCTGCAGATGAAGCAGCCTAGAAGACTGCCCTGGAAACCAGTGGGGCCTCTATAGATTAAAGAAACTAATTCTACTCAAGTTCTTGCAGGCCTTGTTTGTAGCCTCCCCAGAAGCCCAAGGGTGGCAGTGGCGGCGGTGGCAAGAGTCGGCGCTCCAAGGCTGCATACAGCGCCCCCTACCCCTGGAATGGCGGGAACAACGGGAATGGCACGAATGGCAAGGATGCCTGGACGGAGACAGCAGGAGGTAGCAGCATGTTCTAACTACAGGCATCCGACACCCCAGACGGCGGTGAGAAGCAGTGGCAGCTTATCGTAAAGAAACCGCTGGACCACGAGCAGAGCGACCCTGTGGGTGCACGACGGCGGCGACCCGACAACAGCCCCTGCTTCAAGAAAAGCGTGTACGAGGCCGACCTGGTGGAGAACAGCACCCCGAGCACCCCCATCCTGACCTGGACGTGGGGTCAATGGGTGCCACCACCAACAAATCGGTGTGGCGGCTGCTGCGCCTGGACGAGGCGTCGGGCTGGCTCAGCGTCCT
>PVJC01045219.1:0-13793 GCA_004026665.1 Murina feae | reverse complement strand
ATAGCCTGGTTCACAAAAATTTGTGCACTCTGGGCGGGAGGGGAGGGGTGCTCAGCCAAGCCTATGCCCTCTCGCAGTCTGGGACCCCTCAGGGGATGTCCACCTGCTGGCTTAGGCCCGCTGTCTGGGCCATTGGGCCTAAGCTGATAGTCAGACATCACTCTGGCTGCCCAAGAGTCCTCAGGGGATGTCCACTTGCCAGCAGGGAGCAGGCTTAAGCTGTAGTCAGACATCCTTAGCACTGCTTAGGTGGAGGGAGAGGCTTCTACCACCACCACTGTGCTAGCAGCTGTCAGTCAGCCTGGCTTGTGGCTGAACAGAGCTCCCCCTGAGGGAGCACACTGACCACCAGGGGGCATCTTCTGCATTGAGCACCTGCCCCCTGGTGCTCAGTGTGTGTAATAGTGACCAGTCATTCCCAGTTGTTCTGCTATTAGGGTCATTTTGCATATTAACCTTTTATTATGTAGGACAGAAGCCTGGTGCATAGGTGGGGGTCGGCTGGTTTGCCCTGAGGGTGTCCTACTGGGGTGCCTGGTCAGCCTGAGTGAGGGACTGATGGCTGTTTGCAGGCTGGTCAAACCCCCCACAGGGCACTCTCACCCCATGGGAGTGTAGCCAGTCTGGTTGAGAGGCTGAGGGCTGCTTTCAGGCTGGCCATGGCTGTGGGCTGGAAATAGGTATCTTGGGTTTATATACCTTTTGCAATTGAAACTTTGTTGCCTTCAGCAAATCTCAGGGCCCATAGGGCAGGAGGGAATCTTGGCTTCCTCCATCGCCGGGGCAACACAAGCCTCCTGCCTTGCTACAGCTCCCTGGTTACTGCCATCTTTGTGATGGAGTGAGAGTTAATTTGCATATAACTCTTTTGCCTGGGCAGAAGACCCCCAAGCCCCTCTGATCACTGGCTTCACAGAGCCCAGACCTCTGTGATCACTGGCTCTGATCCAGCCCTCTGTCATTGCCAGCTCTACCCTTGCCCCACTGGCAGCCTCTGGCCAAGGCTGCAGGCCTGGGCAGAGGACCCCCAGGCCTCTGCATTACCAGCTCTGCCCCTGCCCCTCCGATCATTGCCTCTGTGGAGCCCATGCCCCTGCAATCTCCAGCCTTGTCCCTGCCCAGGCCTGAGACCTCTGTCCCAGGCCTTATGCCTGAGTAGGGCACCCTTATACTCCTCCAATCACCAGCTCTGCTCCTGCCCCCTCCAATCACTGGCTCCTCCCCTGCCCATGCCTGAGTCCTCTGGTGAAGGCCTCTGGCCTGGGTAGGGGACCTCCAGACCCCTTTGATCACCTGTTCTGCCCCTCAGTCCCCTCTACGCCTCCCCTGCCACTTGCCTGGCTAACAGGCCTGACCACTTCAGTGTTGGGGCTGAGCCGGACTGGGTGCCGCCATCTTGTGGCTATGGGCGCAGTCATCTTTGTGATGGAGTGACACCTAATTTGCATTTACTTTTTTTATTAGATAGGATATATATATCCTATCTAATAAAAATTAAATGCAAATTATATATGGAGTCGGTGCACAATATATTGTGCACTCCAGGGTCCCTCAGCCCAACCTGTACCAACCTGTGGCCTGCTACCCACCTATTGCACCCTGCCCACCCCCCACACACACACCACTCGCCACCGGCCCATCGGCCCCACCCACCCACACACTCCCCGTCCCATCACCTGCCCCACACATGCTTCAATTTATTTTTTCTATGCTTATTTCCCCATCACCGTTTTATTTATACAAAAAATACATATTTTATTGATTTCAAAGAGGAAGGGAGAGGGAGAGATAGAAACATCAATGATGAGAATCATTGATCCGCTGCCTCCCGCATGCCCCTTACTGGAGGTGGGCATGTTCCCTTCATGGGAATCAAACCCAGGACCCTTCAGTGAGCAGACTGATGCTCTATCCACACAACCAAAACTGGCTAGGGCTATTTATTAAACACGTTGGGGGATGAAACAGGACATAAAGCCCTGGCTAGTGTAGCTTGGTTTGTTGTAGTGGCATCCCATGTACTGGAAGGTTGCAGATTTGATTCCAGGTCATAAACTAAATGTTTATCAGATGATAGACTATATGAAAAATAATTTTAACAATACCAAGGACATAATAATACTTAATAAATGTCTATGATTGTAACTTTATAAAAATCGAAAGATAACAGATTGTCTTATTCAGCTTATAAAGTAACATATAAATGAAATATGTAACATATTGGTGGTTTCTGAAAGTTGGGTTTGAGGAAAGGAAATGAAGGTGTCCTAAAGCTGCAAACTTCTTGGTATAAAATAAATCCAGGGTATGTAATATGCAGTAAGGCGACAATAGTTAAAAATAGTGTAGTGTATATTTAAAAGTTGCTAAAAGATTAGATTTTAAAAGAAGTAAGAGATTAGATCTTTACAAGAAAATGAAAAAAACAATGTATGGAGATAGATGTTAGCTAGATTTATTGTGATCATCATTTTGTCCATGCATATATTGAATCATTATGTTGTACACATAAAACATATGATGTTCTATGTCAATTATATCAATTTTAACAAAGACATTTAAAATTTTAATATAAGGTCATTGTTAATAGAATAGAATAGAATCACTTAAAATGATAAGATTGAAATAAAATGAAACTATATTTACAATGCAATTTAAATTATAATATAAAGTATAATATAATTTAAGTGAAAAAAATGGGTTTTAGAACATAATTTTGTACATATAAGAGAAAGAGGCAGAAAAAGAGAGATAGGATATGTTTATGTACAACCAGAAAAAGCAATACTAAAAAATGTCAACAATCCTATTTAAAGATATTCAATTGTTGTTTTATATATTTTAATCTAGTATTTACATAGCTACCATAATATAAAGTGCTATGTTTTTAACAGAACTAAATGTCAAATTTTGTTAAATGTTAAGTATTTTCGTCTTACATTTATAATGAAGTGGATTTTAACTTAAACCTCTACCTGGCCAAGGCCATGGTCCTTAGGTAGACAAAATTTTACAATTTACATTTTATTAATGAGGCATCTGAGACCTGGATCAGCAAAGCAACTTCCCAGAGCCAGAGCGTTGCTAAAGTTGGGGGGGAATTAGAGACCCTCACACATCTCAGTCCCCATTGCGGTGCGTTTTCTACTGCAATTATGCTACTCTCTCTCATTACTCTCTTCACTCAGGCTGCTGCGAGATAACCTCTGCCTCCGACTTACGAGTGATGTAGGCATATTTTTAGTGCTTAATTTCGCAAAATTCAAACTAATTTGAAGCTTAGTTGGACATTTCCAACGGCATGTTGGAGCAGCCCTCTGCACTTCATTTCTGCTTCTGCAGAGAAGTGTCTGTCCTTGGAGATGAGCGGGCACAGCCCAGGGAGGCGGACAGCGCTGACACCCGGACACGTCCATCCATGGGCAGATGGGCCGCGTTCAGGAACCTCCGAAGCTCCTCCTGCAGGCAGGAGGCCAGCCAAGTGGAAGGGGAAGTGGTGAAGTCTGGCGTTAGGCTGACAGCAGGATGCGAGGGTAATCTGTTCAAGGCAGCGCTCGGGCTGAAGGCAGCTGGACGATGACAGGGAAGCCACAGGGTCACTGCTCACACAGCACTTGCGCCCCGACTGAGGGAGCTGTGGGGCCGGAGCGGAGGAAGCAGCTGGGCTGAGAGGAGGGTCCGAGTGCTGAGGCAGGAGGCAGGTGGTCACAGGAGGAAGAAAAGATGAGGCTTGTGCTGAGGAGCATCTGCCCCTCGCCGGCTCCCACGGAAAGGCTCTAGGAAGATTTAAACGTAGGGGGAAGCTTTTATTTTGACTAATCATCCTCGAAAGCAAATGTGACATCCGCAATGTTGCAGGGAAGGGCTTCTGTGTACAACAAACCGAAGATGGGACTGTCTCCAGGGCTTTGTAGCCTCAGAAAGGCCACCAGCGGCACACATTTCTACGCGGGCCAGGCGACCAGGGAGGACTCATCCCCTCACTTCTGACTTTTCCATTGACTGATGTGTGCCTCCCAGCAAGTCGCTGAGTCTCTTTGAACCTATCTTCCTCCTGGAAAAATGGATATCTTTCTGCAAAACATATACTACTTTCCAGAGAGTGAAAGTTCCCCAGCAGAAGGCTACCTATACAAAATACAATTATCAGAGGGAAGTGTAATTGTGCAGTTGTTACAAATACAGTTAAATCATTTTCCTTTTTGTAAAATTTTTATCTCCGAGAACAATTCTTAAATTACTGAGTGGAACTTGCCAGGCTCTTTTGGCTGTTGCTTTAAATGATTTCTAATAGATTTAATAATAGAGAAAACCAGGTGTGAAATTTCCTTCACAGGGGCTATTTTAATGGAGATAAGCAAAAAGCACTTTCAGATTGCCCTTTTCCACTGAAGCAGGGGAAGATAACAGTTTAGAACGCACTTAGCTATAGTGGCTTCAAACATTATGCGTAGCTAGTGAGAAGGCCCTGTTTCTACCGAAACATGGATGCTCTTCTGACAAAAATAAAGACAGAAAGCCAGAGCCCTCAACACACTTTTTAGGAAAATAACTGAAATCATTTGAATACTAACTACTAGTACATCATTCTTGAAATCCTTGCCTTTTTAGGTAGGTATTTAAAAACTAAAATGTTATTTTTGGTAAAGTAGTACTACACACACACACACACACACACACACACACACACCACTCAGTTTCATGTTGGTTTCCCTATTACCTTCCTCTAAAGCAGAATTTTCCAAACTTAACTAATAATGAATACAGATCCCCAAATTCCTATACCATAAATTCTTAGTCCGTAGATGTCAGGTAGTGCAAAGCAATCTGTATTTTTAACAAGATCCCTAGGGGACAAGGGAGTTCAAGACACTGCTCTGAAAGACCACTTGGTACTGCAGTAGGTAAATAACTCCTTTCATCCCGCTTCTGCCTTAGGACAGACCATTCATGACAGCACTAAAGCTGTGCATGAAATTGATTTCATCTCTATTGGTGACATAATTTGTCCTGCAGTTTATCCTGTATGCTGTTGTCTCGACTTTCATTTCAGTTGTTTTGTTTGTAGACTGATCTTGTATATAATCTCATTTACAGGGAGGATTTTAATTTTTCTCAATTATGAAGTTTGCCTTTCTCCCTCCCTTCTGTTTACCGATTTTTCAAGAAGGAGATCTCAGGTCCTAGAATCCAATTTATTCTAATTGATTTCAGTCCAAATTAAAAGCTAAAACCCAAGCAGAACTCATTGCAAAGAACATGGTCAGAACAGAAAAATGGAAGCACTTTAAAAAAATCTTTTGTACTTTGTAAATGTATTTTCTCTTAATGTAAATTAGAATTGAAGTCTTTTTTATTTTCAGACACAAATAGGGTGGTAACACTCTAACAGTCTTAGCCACCATACTTATTGGTGCTGTTTTATAACAGGATTACACTAAAACAAGAAATACCATTTGAGTTTGTTTCCTCGTTTTACAGACATTTCACATTCCAGCTTCTTGGCATAAAAAGGATTAATAGAACTGAGTACACTGTCCCAGAATACTAAATGCCTTCACATTCTATGTCCTTGAGCAAATTAAACTGAAAAGAAACAAACACACACACACACACACACACACACAGCAATAGAAAAAACCTCTTTGCTACAAGAAATACAATGAATTAACAGACATATGCACTAATATAAAGTCTACCATTATCTAAGCTGTGTATCATGAATAAATAATGCTCTTTAAGAAATGACACAACTCTCTTTAATCACTAGATTACTATTCAGCAAATTGTTGTTGCAGATTTGCTATCTAACTTACAACCTAGTAAATATGTGAAGCAATGAGAGAATTGGAGTTGTATTGTGATTCACATATCATCAGTGCTCATCCAAGTTTTGCAATACATTTGAAACTAATTTCCCTTACAAGGATAAAGATGGATTGATGGGTACCAGTCTGTTATTATTGAGATGATTTCAAATGTTAAACCAATTAGGATTCATCCAAATATCAAATTTTAAGGTTTATGGAAGAAAGATTCATTTATTTTCAATTAATTATAAATAAAATCTTATTACTAAAACTGTATTATTGGCACTTGATAGCTGTAAAGTAAAAAGTCATAAAAAACAGTTAATGAAATAGCCATTTTTAAAAACATTTAATTTTTTCTATAATTAAAATTAATTTCTGACCATGCATCCATGGAAATTTTTAATCTTATTCATGCTTAAACTCTCCCTTCACCCACTGTAGGATCTACTCTAATAAAAGAGTAATATGGAAATTAACCATCTCTCAGGGATGCCTAAGCCATGCCCACCAGCCAATCAGAGTGGCTGTATGCAAATTAACCCAGCCAAGATGGAGGCCAGCAGCCACCGAGCAGCAACAGTGGGTGCAGCTCGCAGACGGTGGTGGCCAGCTGGGCTCAGGCTGAGGAGGAGGTGGAGCCAGTGATCAGAACCCCAGAGGCAGTGACCAGCATGGCTGGTTGGGCTCACTGGGCTCAAACTGAGGAGGAGGCGGAGCCAGCAATGGGGACCTCGGAGGCAGCAACCAGCAAGGCCGGCTGGAGTCAGGCTGAGGAGGAGGTGGCAACCAGCGATCGGGACCCTGGAGGCAGTACCCAGCTGCCTCACCCAGCCCCTCACCCAGGCTGGCCAGGCACCCCAGTAGGGACCCAAACCCTGACTGGGCTGTAGGCAGCCTGAAAATGGCCCTCAGTCCCTCACCCAGGCTGGCCCCATGGGGTGAGGATTCCCACTGGGGGGCTTAGCCAGCCTGCAAACAGCCATCAGCCCCTCACCCAGGCTGGCCAGGCCCGCCAGCAGGTGGACTTCCCCCAAAGGGTCCCAGACTGCAAGAGGGCACACGCTGGGCTGAGGAACCCCACCCCCAAGTGCACAAATTTTTGTGCACCAGGCCCCTAGTTGTTCTATAATTCTAGAATTTTAAATAGTGCCAAAGCAGGTAGGTAAAGGTTGGAAGACACTCTGAAAAGAGATCAATAAGTCCACAAAGTGTATCTAGCCTCAACTTTCAAAACAATTCAACTATTTCTTCAGTATCAAAATATGTAGAAGTCATTCAAATCATGATTCTTAAGAGGTACTGTTAGAGGGTCACCACTTGTAATCAATTATGTAATCAATGATAATTAACCAATGAACAAAGTGAAGGAAAGAGAAAAACAAGAAATTATCAATAAGAAAGAGCAGGCAAGAACTAATTGAAAGGTCAGTAATAAAAAACAACTGCAATTTTTCCAAACACTGCCAAAACAAATCTATTTTTCCTACTCCAGAGTACTGCCAGTTAATTTTCATCCTAGAAAGAAAGCTTGGGTGACTATGCCTTTTTAATTTATAGTTTAGTTCCACTGAATCAGGGCATACCTCAGAGTGGGCCTCTAAGGTAAGTTTAAACTGGTAGGAGAAATAGGGAGAAATTTCTCCATTAATTTAAGAAACAGCCTAAGGGTTTAATTCAGTTTTCTGCATTTCAAAGGCAAGAACACTTTTGAAAGGAATGAAGAAAAAGCGAATGAAGTAGAATCATCCCTTACTGCTGGTCCTGCAGTCTAATTTTACATTACCTCTTCTCACTTCATGTCCCACCTGGCTTCTAAGTGTAAGGAATTCAGACTGTTGACTTACAAATAGGTACTCAAAGTTTGCCTTTGTTACCATGTGATTCTAACATTTTGAATGGATAACAGTGAATACTCTTGATTGTTCATAGTTCTTTTTAGGATGAACCACTGTAGATGTAATTTTATAACCTGCAAAACAAAATAGTAAAGAAAGCATTGTGCGTAGTTGGGATGAATTAAACATAATCTAAGTTGAAGGCATGAGCAGCCTCTGAGAGGAATTACTTTAAACAGCACATCTCAATATACATTCACTTCTCAGCATAAATAATTAAATTAAAGAATCAGTAAAATGGCAGTTTTCATATTAACCACTACTACAGAGTAGGGGAAAAGTGACATGTGGTTTTATAATCATAATGTGATTTTTCTTTATAAATATTTATAACTGACATAGTTGGTTTTAACAGCTTTCATGTAAGTGTATGAGGGCAGAAAAACACTATCCTTCAAAAATAACATTTTAGCCCAGCCAGGCAGATGTGGCTCAGCGGTTGAACATTGACCTATGAATCAAAAGATCAGGGCTTGATTCCTGGTCAGAGTACATGCCTGGATTGTGGGTTCAATCCCAGTAGGTGGAGTGCAGGAGGCAATCAAACGTGATTATCTCTCACATAGATATTTCTCTCTCTCCTTCTCCCTTTCTCACTGAAATCAATGAAAATACATGTTTCTTAAAGTAACATTTTTTCACAGACTATAAATAAAGTTATAAAAATAATTATAACATCTGACAAATTCAAAGATATTATTTTCATTATAATCAGTAATTTAAATGGAATTATCCTATATAATAAAGAGCTAATATGCAATAAAGAGCTAATATGCTAATTATTAGACTGGATGGCTGAATGACCTTCTGGAATGACCTTCCTGAATGACCAGTGGGCAGAGCCACAGGGCTATGAGGGCCAAGCCCCTTGCATGAATTTCATGCATCACATGTATATATGAATATATATACACATAAGTACATGTATGCACATGCTTAGTTTTTTCTTAATCTCTCATCACACATTTTTATAGATTTTTTTTGTATTCTGAATATGATCATCTGAACAAAATTTTAAAATAAAACTGCTTGAAGAAAGCTAAACAATATACAAAGTAAAATACTAATTAGGAAGGTAAAACAATGTTTGCTATAAACACATTTTTAATATAAATAAGAGAAGTAATAGACAAAATGGTGTAGCATTTTACTTCCAAATTATCATCTGCCAATTATATTTAACTAAAGAAAGTATTTAACTGAAAAGTGAAAAAAAAATAAAAGATAGTATTTCTTCATCTATGGACCTGCCAAAATTTAATATACTGGAGTGAGGAGTGTGTGTGTGTGTGTGTGTGTGTGTGTGTGTGTTGGGGGGAGGTATTCCTTAGGTTTTAGTGTTTGTTTGGACCATTTATAGCACTTGTATGATTAAAGATGCATATTCTCATCTTCACTCCAGAATTACAAAATTGTCTCTTAGAATAGGGCTTAGAAACTTGTATATTAACAAACAAAATGAATCTTTCTCATGCACACCAAATTTGGAGAATGATTCATCTCTGTTATCCTCTTTTTCTGTGAAAGCTTTCCATAGCTTGATTTAAATATAATTAGATTCAGATGTACTACTACTAATCAATTATATATATCACTAATGGACACATTTAGAAAGAGCAGAAGGAAATTTAAAATAAACATATTTAGAAGTTACACCTTTTGAAAACTAATACTACCAATGAAAAATGTCTAAAATTAAAGGCATGTTTCAAATATCTGTGCACTGTTCTGTTACAACACACATCAGAGAATAAATTCCCCTGGACACATGGTTTTCCTATGTAGTGTAGCCAAACTAAGACATCGGAAGTGACTATGGGCAATATTTGGCCCAGACATAATTGTTAATTGATTTTGTACAGACACCATTTATCGTCATTATGCTTCCCACCCCCATTGGGATGGTCTCTGGTCCCTTAGGCATTTCTTCACCTGATGTTAGCTCTTGAGATTGAGAGTGTTAACCAGATTCAGATAAGAAAAGATAAGCATCAGAGAGACTAATAATTTGAAACAGAAGTCAATCAAATCAGTGCAATGGCTAGTGCATTCTATGTCATTACGTCACAGCCAAAGGAAAACAACATACATACAGTGCAAACATTCAGAATTTGTGGAGACTATATGATTTTTTAGGTCTATCTGTGCTCTCCCAACTCTTGAGACTGTCATTTTCATGTTTCTCCCCCCGAGTATTCTACCATTGAGAATCACTGCATAGCCCTAACCAATTTGGCTCAGTGGATAGAGTGTCGGCCTGCAGACTGAAAGGTCCCGGATTCGATTCCGGTCAAGGGCATGTACCTTGGTTGCAGGCACATCCCCTGTAGGGAGTGTGCAGGAGGCAGCTGATCGATGCTTCTCTCTCATCGATGTTTCTAACTCTCTATCCTTTTCCCTTCCTCTCGGTAAAAAATCAATAAAATGTATTTTAAAAAAAGAATCACTGCATAATGAATAGGCACCATGAACTTTTTTCTTCTTTTTTATTGTAGTAAAGTGTATATAACAGAAATGTTGCCCTTTTAACCATTTTTAAGTATATAGTTCAGTGGCATTAAGTACATGAATATTGCTGTGCACAGACATAATGCACTTTTCTTTTTTTAAATATATTTTATTGACTTTCTTACAGAGAGGAAGGGAAAGGGATAGAGAGTTAGAAACATTAGCTGCCTCCTGCACACCTTCCACTGGAGATATGCCCACAACCAACGTACATGCCCTTGACTGGAATTGAACCTGGGACCTTTCAGTCTGTAGGCCGATACTGATCCAAATGGGTTAGGGCCATAATGCACTTTTCAAAATACAAATATATTGGTTCCATATCCAGAGATCCTGATAATAGGTCATTACTTAGAAGTAGTCATCTGCCTTCTTAAAAATTGTCTATAGGTGACACTGATGAACAACTATAGTTTACAGTCACTAATTTTATTTAATTTCTTCATTTAACTCAGTAATTCATTCACTTCATCTCTTGATTAATTATTGGAATGCCTGCAATTTGTCAGACTTTAGGCTAAGTGTCAAGTATACATTGAAATTATAATTAGTATTATCTTTGTCATTTTATACATTATTTTTTAAATATACAATCTGCCAGTTATCATTCTGAGGAATATACATTTGTTTGATTTAATATAACCAGTAGAAAGGTTCTAGAAATGATAGAAATTAAAAATTAGTACAATGATGTCACATAATCTTAGAAAAGTATATTTATATTTTCACACCAGAGAAAAGTTTTATGCAATGCCAGAAATGAAATTACCTCAGCCATAGTACCAAAGGATAACATTGCTGATCAAAGGAGTCCTTGTAAATTTTTAAGATTTTCTTCTCTGCCATTAATTATTTTGAGGCAAATACCAGTTCTGAACATAAAAGATACTTACAGTAAAAAAAGAACCTTTAATAAAAAGAGTTTCACATGCCATCAGTGCAACTCTCTTGCAAAGCCATAATCTGAATGTAAAACCTATTGCAATTAAAAAGTTTATGAACACTTCCCTAAACCTGGAACATGAGCTAGATAATGGCATGCATATATGCTTTGGGCACTTAGAGTTCTTTAAAACTAAGAAAACTTTCATTCAATTTTAAGATGGCTAAGTAACTTGCCAAAGATCAAAGAAACAGTATTAGGTTATATAATATTTCAATCTCCATAGTTTATGCTCTTTCTATTGTGTTGAAAGGATTATACAATAATACATGTATATTGCTTGCATATATTAATCTATGAGAGATGTGACCAGATGACCATTATGCAAAAACAAAAAGGGTATGAGGAATGAAAATAAGAATTTGTGTAATCCAGATAATGTTTCTTATAGAATTACTAACCTGAGAACTCATAAGACACATAGAAAATTCTTAAGGGCTGAAGACAAAAGATTATTTGAAGCAAGTGAATCAATCTATGCAACATAGTGGAGTCATGAAATTATAAGATTCAGAAAACAGTAAGTCATTGAATGTGGCTACAGATGAAGTATAGCTAAGGAAGCAGGAGGTATCAATAGCAGCAGGCATAGTTTAGAGTAGTAGATAATACTGTTGTTAATGAAACACTGTTTCATTGCGAGACGGTGCAGGCCAGGCTGAGAGACCCTACCAGTGCACAAATCCATGCATTGGGCCTCTGGTTAGAAAAACAAAAATCTGAGGTAATTGCAAAAACTGACATTTGGGTTGCTAGTGGTGACATTATCAGAGTGGAGACTATAGGTGGAACCTATGATTTTGGGGAAAATAATTCATGAATATATTTCTTGAGCACAAAGTAGAGTAGCAAGGTACAAAATGTTTCATAAAAAGTTTGCTACATATGAAGAACCCAGATGTAGGATTTGAATCATAGATGTAAATTTGAGAGTTGTTAACACATAGGGGAGTGATATGGGCAAATGTTATGTACTTGAGAGAATAAGACAATGTTTAACTTATGACTCTGCCAAGTCCCATGTGCATATTAAAATTTTATGAGTAGTCCCCTAACACATGTAGGTGATCAATATTAATTAAATGACCAAGTAAATGAGAACTTCCAAATGCGTTTAATTTTAATTTCTTCATCTCTTTTACATAATCGTAAACAGCATCCTATGCTGAAAAACATAGCGATTTCTCTGATAGGAAATATTTGAATATCTACATATGTTTAGTAGAAGTCAAAGTTTTGGGAAAGTTTATAACACAAGAGACACAAATGAGGGAAACACGCAGATTAAATGTTTTGATTAAGGTCACACTCCTAGTTAGTGCTAGACATCATGGCTTACCCCAAGTCCTAAAATAATTTCATTACTAATATATTTATTCTTATAATCTAGAATACAGCTTAATTAAAACAACATAAAAAATCAAATGTGACTTTAGCCTTGTAATTTTTCTCTATAAAACTAATTTCCTTCTGACCTAATACAGAGAATAATAGAGTTCCACCAGTAGATTAATCCTCTTAACTCAGTTTAATAAGCCTAGGAATAAAGATACAAGGAATACATTTGTTGCACCAGGAGGGAATTGTGTAAGTGCTGAACGGGCATTGTGTTTTGCCAGCTACCTAAAGTACTACATCATGCAGACAGGGGGAAAAAACAAACTATTTTTAAGCTGGAACAAACAATGTGGATATGTAGTTTTTAAGACTCCATTTACCAAACACAAGATTGCAACCTTTACAGGAATTTCCCTTCAGTAAATAAAGAATAAGAAATTACAGAAAAAATTAGAAGTGTATTTTGATGGCATATACATCATAATTGCTTCTTAAGTGTAGCAATATTTCTTATGCCTTAAAATATTTTGTTTTCAAATTGTGCATAAGGTAGTGTAAAATGATTGTCTACTTGAAGATAGTTGAAATAGCTCAACACCATAAAATTCTATCCACTTGATTCACACATCTTTAATAAATTTTGTTTTGGTACCTAAGTTTCATCAAATAGGAAGGTGATATTAATAAAATCAACATAAACAAGAGATGTTTATACTTATAACCACAGACATGGATTTGAATTTATAAATTTGGATACTGTGGAAACAAATCACTATGTAGGTCATTGTGGTCACAGTTAAACATTAGTTCTCAAATGTTTCCCGTTTCAAACAATTCAGTTCTCAACCAAGACCAGTTGTTCACAGAAAACATTTCAGTTGTCAAATAAAACTTTGATTCTACAACAAACAACCCTTTCATGCAGACACCAATATGATCAATCATGTCTTTCTCAGGTGACAAACAAAGTTGAGAATGCAGGCGTATGAGTAAGTTTATCATTAAACCTCACTTTGTTGATATCTCAGAAAATTGTGCCGCGGATATTTTCATGTTCTTTTTTTTTTTTTTTTGCTTTTGTTGCTGCTTATCCTATGTAATCCTATATAATAAAAGCCTAATATGCAAATTGACCAAATGGTGGAATGACCAGTTCCCATGATGCACACTGATCACCAGGGGGCAGACGCTCAATGCAGGAGCTGCCCCCAGCCCACACTCCCCAGGTCAGCTAAGGTGGGTGATAGCAGGGTCCTCCCACTCCTGATCACCTTGCCAGTTGCCCCTCTATGGAAG
>PVJC01045218.1:0-13786 GCA_004026665.1 Murina feae | reverse complement strand
CTCAGGCTGGCCCTGGGTAGCTGGGGGGCTGAGGGGACTGGGGGTCTCTGTAGGCAGGCATGCCGAGCGGCCAGCATGCCTGTTGTCCTGGCAGGCCTAAGGGAACTGGGCACCACCATCTTGTGGCTGTGGGCACTGCCATCTTTAAAGGCATGGCAGTAAATTAGCATATTCCCTCCTTATTGGCTGTGGGTGCTGCCATCTTTGAGGGCAGGGCAGTCAATTAGCATATTCCCTCCTTATTGGCTGTGGGCGCCACCATCTTTGCAATGGCATGAGGGTCACTTAGCATATTCCCTCTTTATTAGATAGGATAGATGATAAAAAAAATAGAGGATCTCAAAACCAACCACATAAACAACTCACTAGTGTCATAGATATTACCTATCATTCTGTTTGTAATGCAAGCTGACTGATGATCTTGTACCATAACTTTGGCAGAAAGACAGACATTACGCTTTGAAGGAGTTTTGTATCCTGATTGTGGTGTTGGCTATAATGAATCTATACATGTGACAAAATTCATATACCATTCTCCCATTCTTAAGGAAAAAAATGTGTGTAAAAAAAATAGTGAAATCTGACTCAGGCTGTACTTGAGTTAATAATGGTATACCCATATCAATTTTCCTAGTTTTGACAATGTACTGCTATGGCTATCTAAGATATCATTGGGGGAAGCTAGGTGAAGGGCATATGGTAACTATAGTATTTTACAAAGCTCCTTGAATCTGTTCCATACTCCAAATAACTACGCTTGGGTCTACAGAAGAGAGAAAGCAAAGCAAGGGTCTGGTTAATGCAAAATTAAGAATGGAATTTGTCTAGGGCTACAATGGCCAATATAATAGCAACTTCAAGTTAAATGATTTTGAAATTGAGTTCCTTGTTTTCTCTGGTCAAAATTCAAGTGCTCACTAGGCACATGTGGCTAGTGGCTACCATATCAGACAGTGCAGATACAGAACATTTCCAACTTCATAGTTAAGTTCCATTGGACATGCTGCTTGAGGGAGGAAAAGGGATGCCATCAGGAAATGATCATAGCATGCTTCTAAGGTGGAAATGAGCTATTTCTTAACCTAGATGGAGGCCATGAATGTCTTAATATTCTTACTTAAAATTTATATATGTGTTTTTTACACTCTTTTGGAACATATATAGAAAGACAAAAAATTAAAATATTAAGTTACCTAAATCTGTGCCCACTTATTCTGCCTTTTCCCAGTTACATGGAAAAGGGTTCTTGCTCTTACATAATAGGCTAACCTCACCTTTTGTGCCAGGATTTCTTCCCTGCCAGCTATGCAAGAACTTGGCTCTTATCATTGTTCCTGCTCTGTCCTACAGCAGCAGTTTTTATTTTTTCACATGTCCTGGAGTATTACCATCAGTACACAAGTATGCTACAGTAACTAATTAGGAAAGTAACTAATTAAAAAAATTAGGAAAGGAAAGGAAGGATGGCTTTCACTGCCCTTCCAACTACTTCTTTGTTTTACCACTCCTTTTTAGAACAAAGAAACTCTGGCCCTGGCCTGTGTGGCTCAGTTGGTTAAAACACTGTCCTGTACACCAAAAGGTGGCGGGTTCGATTCCTGGTCAGGGCACATACCCAGGTTGTGGGGTGCATATGGGAGGCAACCCATCAATGTTTCTCTCTTTCTCTTCCCTGTCTGCCACCCATTTTCCCTCCCTTCCTCAAATCAATAAAGTAAAATAAAAAACATATCCTTTGGTAAAGATTAGAGCACAGAAACTTTACCAGAGAGTTGCCTATACTCCCTTTCTTCACTTTGTCTCTCCAACTATCTTTAATTTACTCTAATTGAGTAATCCAGATAGTCAGTTCTCATTTCCCACCTTACTTGACCAATCAGCAGCATCTGGTGCAGGTGATAACCACCCCTACATACTTGCACTTTCTTCACTCAGCTCCCAAGATATCACACTCTCCTGATTTTTCTCCTACCTCACTGGCTGATCCTCCTGTCACTCTACTTGGCTGCTCACAGTTCTTTTTCCATCAAGTTGCTAAGTGCCCCAATGGCTCAAACTCAGAACCTCTTTCCTTACCTAGCAATATCTTCTCCTTAATTGATCTAATCTAGTTTCATTTTTTAAAATTACCATTTAGTTTTAAACATTGGGAGCAAGTGATTCTTAAATTTATATTATCCCCAGCCCTGATTTCTCCTTTGAGCTACAAATTAATATATCATCTCAGCTTCTTATTTCCATCTCGAATCTAAGAGGCATCTCAAATTTACTTTTAGAAAACAAAACTTGTGTGTTTTCCCCCCTTATCAAATCTGTTCTTCATCCTTCCCCATCATGGTTAATAGCATGACCATTCATTCAGGACAAAAATCTTTTTTGACTCTTCTTTTTCCTTCACATCCCAATATTGAATCCAGAAGGATGTCTTATTAAATCTATCTTTGAAATATATGCAAAATACAATAATTTCTCACTACCTTATTGTACCACCCTAATGTCCTAGGTACCAGCCACCATCATTGATCATTTCGTATTAGTCTTCTAACTTGTCTTTCTGATTCTACTCTTGCTCTCAATAGTCTCTTCTTTACAGCCAGAGTGATGTTTTTAAAAGCATGTTTTAAAAATTGAAAAACTATTATTTAGAATTCCAGAAATATATTCCAATCCAATAAACTACATAAAACCTAAGTTCTTTACCTGCCTAGCTACCAATTAACACAAGAACATTGATAAAACCAAAGATAGTCTTGCTACAGTTTCTAAGTACTTAAAATGTCATGTAGTTATGTTTTAAATATAAGTCTCCTATACCAGGTGGAGCAAGGTAGGCTTAGCTTATGAGTATGCAAAACAGTTTACTCTTATATTATAACTTATTAATTATTGCATTATTTTCCATATGAATAACTGTAATCCTACTTTTGCCCCCCCCCCTGTATAATTTATTGACAGATCATGTAACAGGTTATACAACAATCCTGCTAGAAAATTTCCAAAGGCTTCCAATCACACTTAGAATAAAATCTATCTCTTTGCAAAATCATACACAGTCTGGGGAGCCTTCCTACTTCTTAAACCTCGTCTCCCTCCACTTATCCCTTATGATGCTATGCTATGCTACAGCCCCAGTGGCTCCCCTACTTTTCCTTGAATCCACCAAATTGACTCTGCCTCAGAACTTTTACCCTCACTCACTGTTCCCTTTGCCTGAACACTTTTTAAGCAGATATTCACATGGCTTGCTCTTACTTCATTCAAACTCTCAACTCAATATCTCCTCAAAAGAGGCTTTTCTAACTAATACCTCTAAAATACTCTTTTGTCCTCACTGCTCATTACTCCCAGTATGTCAATACCATGCTTTGTGTTTCTTCTTTGCATTTATCACTATCTAAAATTATGTATTTATTTGTCTTCACTAAAATGTAACATCTGTAAGAGCCTTATTTTGGTCTGCTTATTCATGGCTGTAGTCCCAGCACTTACATCCATGCCTCACATATAATATGTGCTCATTAAATATGTTAATGATAGAATAAAAATAACCTAATATTCTAAAAAAATTTTTAAAGATACTTGAAATAGAAAGAAGATTCCAGAATAACATTCAAATCTAGTAAGTTAAATAGAAACTAAATTCATCATTTACTGTAATAATGAAATGCTCAGTCTCTCTGACTCCATGTTTTGCAAGCCTGCTTTGTTCCCATGGCCTTTGGGATAATAGCTTCTCCTTAGTCTTGCATATAGACATGCTAATCATTAGAAGAATTCTGCTGTGGCTTGAGGAGATAGGGAAGTATGTATTGTTTATCAAAGATCTGCAAGAACCTTGTGACCAGACTCACATCAAGTTAGCACTGATCTTCCTCAGACCACGGCTGGCACCTGAATGTCTGCAATTGACCACTGCAATCCCCTCAAATGCCCTCTCTCATATCTCCTTCCCTTGACATAAAAGAAGTTTGAACTCTATATTTTCTTAAGATGAATCTGAGGAACCACTAGATCTCCCATCTTAGTAGGAACCTTCTTGATCAATAAACCTTTCCTTACTCTAAGATGTTTTGAGCTGTGGCCTTTAGAAGCATAGTGCACATGGACTTTGGAACAGTAACACTACCTTGCTACCTAATGAAAAGAATTCTAGAGACAAAATAGACAAGTTTACGTAGTCTTAGAAATAAAGAGGGTCCATTGGGGAGGAATGCATAGGCGAGGGCTCCAGCCGCCAGAAGGCATACATTCACAGAGAACAGAAAAGTGCCACAGGATAAGGGGAGAGGAAGGCATGCATTCACAGAGGATAAAGAAAAGTCACAGGGTATGCGGGAAAAGGATGCATAATTTCACAGAAGATAGAGAAGTGTCCACAGGTGCTGGGAAGAGGGAAACATGTTCACAGGAGATAGAGGAATGTTGCAAGATAACGGGGAGAGAAAAAGGAGGGGCACTACCTGGGTTTTAAACTTTGAAGCTGATATTCTGCAAAGAGTGACCAATTAGAAAAGCTCAGGGTCATAAAATGGGGAAGGAGTCCAATTAGAAGGGAGCATGAAGAGACTAGGAACCCAGCATTTAAAAACCTTAGAGAAAAGGAGCTTAGTGGGTTACCCCCTTGGGAGCCCCTCCCTAAGTGGGAGTCTGTATTTGCTTCCAATAAATTTCCATCCTTTTACTAACAAGTCCTTTAGCCTGTGAATTTTATCCTTCAAACTTCCTGAGGCAAGAACCTGCAATGGGGAGATCTGCTCCCCACACCCCACGTTTTACTATTAATATGCAAGACCTTCACCAGAATAAAAAAGATTCTCTCATAATTTCTAGGCCCTTAAATTCTCATGTGCCCTTATTTTAAATATAATTTACATTTCTGTGTACAACTATTACTATACAGTTCATTCAAAACCAGTGTTTTAATTTCTGTGCAACCAATTTGCTAGGAATGAGAGTCACAATCAGTAGCAAGTTAAAACAAGACTAAAGGTAAAAGGAAGACACAAGTATAAGAACGATAGTGGAAGAACAAATGCCAGTATGACAACATGAGGAGCTCTACTCCCCAGTAAAACTGGTGAAAATTATTTTAAAAAACAACTACAGCCCTGGCTGGTTTGGCTCAGTGGATAGAGCGTCGGCTTCGGACTGAAGGGTCCCAGGTTCGATTCTGATCCGGAGCACATGCCATGGTTGTGGGCTCGATCCCTAGGAGGGGCCATGCAGGAGGCAGCTGATCAATGATTCTCCTCAGTGATGTTTCTCTCTCTCTCTTCCTCTCTGAAATCAATAAAAATGTTTTTAAAAAACCACAACAAAGAACAACTAAAGCCTCTGGAAATGGTCCTTAGAGCAAAAAACAAATGAAGAAACATCTGTCCAGGAAAACTTATGAAATTCTTTAGTAAGAAAGGAGAGAAGTCTGTGGTAGCTGAACCAAAACTGATCCCTCCCCTTTCCCTTGGAGATCAGTAAGGGTGGCTCTACTCCAGACTGCTGCACCCAAGAGCACAGGGCTCCCTTCTTCCCCACTTCCCATACAGAAGCAGGACTTGGGTATTTCTCATAGTCTTCCAGCTGACTGTTGCTGAGCAGGCTAAGTCCTGGGCAACTGTGGTAGAGAGGTGGAGGCTCCCAGCATTCCCTTGCGGAACAGAGGCTCTACTTTGAACGTGGTGTGCAGAGAATCATGGGACCCCAACTGTCCTTCTCTTGGCTCATGAGGCAGTGATTCATTGCTGAGGAACTTCAGACTATTACCCCCAACTGAACCAAAGAACTCAGCTCCTAAAGTGAATAAGTCACTTAGAGAACAATTAGCCACAGTCCTTTACCCTCAAATCCATAGCTTTTAAGAGATTTTGCCTGGGGGCAGAAGGCAAAAAGACGTAACTTTTTCACTGTATTTTATTTTTTCCATTACCATTTATGCCCTCTTCCACCTCAACCACCCCCCACCACAATCACTACACTGTTGTCTGTGTCCATGAAGAAGAGATAACTTTTAATCTCTCCCTAAAGGAAACTGTTTCATATGCAACAGTTAAGTTTAAACCCACGATTCCTTTCAAAAATAGTGGAGGTTGTAGCAAAGTAAACTGTCAGGAGATTGGTGGATCTAATAAAGATACAACCTAGACTATAGGCTTTCCAGGGGAGAACAGGAGAATAAGACATACGACAGGAGCCCACTTGAGAGAAACAAATATCAAACTCTGACCTCAAATTAAAACCACAATGAGATATCACTTTCCACCAGTCAGAATGGCTATCATCAATAAATCAACAGGTATCGGCAAGGACATGGAGAAAATGGAACCTTTGTGCACTACTGGTGAGAATACAAACTGGTGCAGACACTGTGGAAAACTATGGAGTTTCTTCAAAAATTAAAAATGGAACTGCCTCATGACTCAATAATTCCACTTCTGGGAATATATCCAAAGAAACACAAAACACTAATTTGAAAGAATACATGCACCCTTATGTTCAATGCAGCATTATTTATAATATTCACGATTTGGAAGCAGCCTAAGTGGATGGTGATTGAGTGTCGACCTATGAACCAGGAGGTCATTGTTCGATTCCCGGTCAGGGCACATGCCTGGGTTTCAGGCTCAATCCTCAGTGGGGGGCGTGCATAAGGCAGCCAATTGGTGATTCTCTCTCATCATTTCTTAAAATTAAATCTTTATTGTTGAAAATATTACATACGTCTTCTTTCCCCCACCATTGACCCCTTCTAGCCTGCCCTCACCACTTGACCCCAGCCTTCACCAACCTATTGTCTGTGTCCATGGGCTATGCATATATGCATACAAGTTCTTTGATCTCTTCCCACTCACCCACCTTCCCTCTGAAGTTCAGAAGTCTGGACTGCTACTTGGTCTTAAAATAGAAGACGATTTTTTGTGACAGCATGGATGGACCTGGACAGTATTATGCTAAGTGAAATAAGCCAGTCAGAGAAAGACAAGTACCATATGATTTCACTTATATATGCAATCTAATGAACAAAATCAAATAATAAAATAGAACAGAGGCATTAATACATGGAACAGAATGACAGGAGAGTGGGCTGGGAAGCTGGATGAAAGTAGGTGAAGGGATTAGTCAAATAACATATATGCATAATCCATAGTCACAGACAACAGAGGGAAAAGGGGCTGGGAAAAGGGGCTGGGGAGAGGATGAAGAGAGTCAAGGGGAAATAAATGGTGGTGGAAGGAGACTTGATTTGCAGTGGTGATCACACAATACAATATACAGATGATGTATTATAGAACTGTACATCTGAAACCTGTATAATTTTATTAATCAACTAGTGGTCTGGTGCACAAAATTCATGCACTGGGGGATGTCCCTCAGCCTAGCCTGCACCCTTTCCAATCTGGGACCTCTCAGGGGATGTCCCACTCCAGTTTAGGCCCAATCACAGGGACATCCCTCTCACAATCCAGGACTGCTGGCTCCCAACCGCTAACCTGCCTACCTGATTGCCCCCTAACCACTTCTGCCTGCCTGACTGATCACCCCCTAACCGCTCCCCTGTCAGCCTAATCAATGTCTAACTGCTCCCCTACTGGCCCAATTGCCCCCAACTACTCTCCCCTGCAGGTCCGGTCTCCCCTAACTGCCCTCCCCTACAAAGCTGGTTGTCCCCAACTGCCCTCCCCTGCCAGCCATCTTGTGACCACATGGGGGCAGCCATCTTGTGTGAGGGCATCACGGTCAATTTGCATATTACCTCTTTATTATATAGGATGTCATTTCAATAAATTCCTTTTTGCAAAAAAGAAGCGGGGGGGGGGGGACTATTCCATTTTAGGAGGCACACTTTGATTACTTTGTCAAGGAATTTGTGCCCTACAGCACTGCTGTAAACAATAGAGCAATCAATTAGTGGAGATTCACACTGTATTTTAGGGATGGGAAGTGGAAAAAACAGACTTCACTAAAATAATACATTTACTAAACAAATAAACAAGCACATAATAACAAGCCCTGAAAGGGGGACCAGCACCCAGAATTGCTACAACATATTATCTAAAATGTACAGTTTCCAATAAAAATAAATTATAAGGTATGCAAAGAAATAAGGAATTATCTCCTATACATTAAAAAAAAAAGCAGGCAACAGAAATCGTCTGTGAGAGTGACTAAATGTTGGATCTAACAATAAAAGGTTTCAAACTAGCCATTATAAATATCTTCACAGAACTAAAGGAATGCTTGATAACAGAAGGGAAGTATGACAACAACATATCAAATAGAGAATATCAATAAAGAGAAAAATTTTAAAAGAACCAAATGGATATGAAAAGTACAATAGCTGAAATAGAAAAACCATAATATGTAGAAAGAGCATTGGACTGCAAAAAAGACCACTGATCCTAAAGGGCTAATTTGTGTTCTTAGTACAAGACAACTCTAAATCTGTGTCTAATGTATTTTTTTAAATCTACAACTTTCAATAATGGGATAATTAACTCATTTTATGATTTAATCATAAATATATATGCTACTTCTTGAATCACATTCATTCTGATACATAATTAGCATTTCTTTAAATAAAATGATAAATCTTACTGGTCTGACGTCACCACAGGAATTAGTAAATTGTCGAGCCAAGCCAAAATCGAGCATGTAACACTTCCTACATGTACTAGGAAAGCGACCCATGGCGAAGTTCGACTAGAAAAATAAAGAAGAAAAATATACATATTCTTATAATTAGTCCTTATATATTATCCTTTCTCTGTTTTAATTCTTCTACTTATACTCTATACAGCACACATGTCTCAAGTATACTATTCTAGTCAATTATGTTTACTGTAAACCTCACTGTGGGTTCTATTCATGCCTATGATCATGTGAACTCTGAGCAACGAAGATGTGACTGTGTAACTTAACTGAATTAGAACCCTAATTTCCTCTAAGCCACTGCCTAAATGAAATTGAACATACAGATCAGAAATGTAAATGCATACCCTAAAGCTGAATTTCGCTGTGTAAAAATTAAGATGCAATTTAAGGAAACATTTCAAAACAGACTTAAGGAAAATATACTTTGTATTCTTCCCTTAGTAAAAATAAATGTAACGTTAAATGACCACAAACTTGCAAAGATGGGTATGTAAACAAGCAATTTATAAAAGAAGAAGTCAAATTGTCACAAAATTGTTAGGTTTTATTTTAAAACATTATTCTATTTAAGGTACTTTCTGATAAAAATGGAAGCTCTTCATCACCACAGTTCTCAAATAATGACATTTAGTTTGGCATAGAAATAAGAGCCAAAGAAATCTACATTACATTCATTACATTAAAGTCTGATTCAATCATGTTACTTATAGTTGCCATTTTCATGTAAACTAATTTTAGAAATCAAGTAGCAACAGATGGGTGTAATTTTCAACTGCAACAAAAATGAAAAATTTCTAGTAAATACAATATTTCCAAAATGGGTCATTCCCCTTGTGAGCAATTAAAAAAAAAAAAAATGAGAAGGCCCTAGCTGGTTTGGCTCAGTGGATAGTGCATCAGCCTTTTGAACTGAAGAGTTCCGGGTTCAATTCTGGTCAAGGGGACATGCCAGGGTTGCAGTTAGATCCCTGGTGAGGGAGCATTTAGGAGGCAGCCAATCAATGATTCTTTCTCATCACTGATGTTTCTATTTCTCTCTCTCTCCTCTCTGAAATCAATAAAAATATATCTTAAAAAATAATTAAATGAGAAGGAAAAATAAAAATGTATATTTCACAGTTATGGACATGACAATATCTAAGAAAAACAATAGACAAAAATACTATATATTGCCACTGCAATACTCAGGAGAAAAAAGTAGTATTTCAAAACTGATGGGGTTTTTTTCCCCCCAGGGGAGACCGCGAATGCAGTCCCCCACTACCACAAATTATGCAGTCAAGTTTCCCACATTTGGGGAAATCACAGGGGTCAGCACATCCGAAGTGTAATGGATAAGCCTCGTCCTGGGAAAACCATCTTCGTGATCATGGTGTCTCCCCTGCCAGGTAATTTTTTTATATAATACTAGTGGCCCAGTGCACAAATTTCGTGCACATTAAAAGGGGGATTAATTAGAGGAAATATTTTAATATTGATATTTGCCTTTTTTCTATAATAGAAGTGTCAAAGATTAAAGAAAATTAGTAAAACGTATATGAAAATCTTCCTTCTGTCAGAGTCTGGGGTGCACCATGGAATCCAGAGTCAAGTCTTCAACCACCCACGTGCACCTCAAAATCGCTCGAGACCCAAACCTGGATGGCCCCCCTTCATTGGGCTAGATCCAGACCTGGCCAGTCCCACCCTGTCAAGCCCTGCCAGGTGGGGGGGTGCATTCTCAGGTCCCCTGGGTGCCAGGGCAGGAGGGCATGGCCTGAGGTCCCCCATCAAGCCCTGCTGGGCGGAGGGAGTGGCCTGTGATCCCCCAGCCTGGCACCAGGGCAGAGGGCACAGCCTGAGGTCCGCTGGCCTAATGCTGGGGTGGAGGGCATGGCCTGAGGTCCCCTGGCCCAGCACCAGGGCAGAGGGCACACCTTGAGGGCCCCCATCAAGTCCCGCTGGGTGGGGGGCACAGCCTCAGGCCCCCTGGCCTAGGGCCAGGGCGGAGGGGCATGGCCTGAGGTCCCCCGGACTGGCACCAGGGAAGAGGGTGCGGCCTGAGTTCCTCTGGCATAGTGCCAGGGCGGGGGGAGCACCCTGAGGTCTCCTGTCAAGCCCTGCAGGTGGAAGGCACGACCTGAGGTCCCCTGTCAAGCCCATGCAGGAAGTGGGTGGGTGTGCAGACTCAGGTCCCTGCTGATTGTTCCTTAAGGCTCATTATGGGAACTTAGCCTCAGCTGTGGTTGCAAACTGACCAGAATGACGGTCAATTTGCATATTCCCTCTTTATTATATAGGATATTTTTATTGGTCAGTTAGAAAGGGAGAGGGAAAGAGAGATAGAAACATCAATGATGAGAGTGAATCATTGATAGGCTGCCTCCTGCACGACCCCTAGTGGAGATCAAGCTCTCAACCTGGGCATGTCCTCTCAACTGGAATCAAACCCGGGATCTTTGAGTCTGCAGACTGACAGTCTAGCCACTGAGTCAAACTGGCTAGGGCTAAACAGTTTCTTATAAGTATAATTTGTTACTTAAAAGTAGTTCAGGTGTTCTCCTTCTCGGGAGCATGCCTGTGCCTTCCCCCTCCCCATCTTCTTAGCCCAGGCACGTTATCTTCTCCTCCCTCTCTCCTAAACTCCAAGGACACTTCTTTTGCCTCTGTAACTTGGTTCCTGAGCCCATTTCTTCTACCACTCACTTATTTTACCTCTGTGTCTTTTTAAATAAACTCTCTTATAGTTTAATTCTTGGCCCTGAATTCTTTCCTAGCCATAACTCAAATAAAAAAATACAAAATAGTTCAAAAGAACATCATCCCAATATCTAAAAATAACTTTTGTAAATATTTGTAACCAATATTAGGAAAAAGAAATCCAAAGAATAACTATCAATTTAGGTATAAAGCTAAGTAATATGGCAATGTTAACATACATAATAATAATAGCCAAGCATTAGTCATTTTTAATTTGGCTGTTGAACAACATTTTCATTGTAGGGGAAAAGCTCTTGAATATGAGTTGTAGTATGTAATTATCTTTTTTTTTTAAATGAAAAGGCAAGTTACATTTTCCTTCCAGTTACACTTCTGCTACATAAATTAAAATATTACCTTGCATTAATATAGAAAGCTACATTTGTAAGTTACTGTGTCCCATTTTAAGATTAAGAGTACTGAGCAAACTCATTCTGTGCTCTGGCTAGAAACGGCCCCCTACCGGTTTGATGTCTCGGTGCAAGAATCCCACAGAATGAATGCTCTCGATAGACTCCAGAATCTGTCTACCCAGCCGAAGAGTAGTGCTAATAGTGAATGTGCCCCGGGACTGGCTACGGCGTAGATCTGCCAGATTCCGACCCTAAGGAAACAAAATAAACACTTTCAAATATGGTACTAAAATTATAAGAAAATATGAGGAGTTATTCATTTATCATTAAAAATGTTTTGATTGAAATAGCCAGGATTTTATCCAAATCATGTTTCTTTCAGTCAAGAGAAGACATTCTGTTAGGATAATACATTAACATTTCAGACACATTTAAGAATAACCAGTTTGTTTGTTTTTTAATATATTTTATTGATTTTCCAGAGAGGAAGGGAGTGGAATAGAGAGCTAGAAACATCAATAAGAGAGAAACATCAATCAGCTGCTTCCTTCACACCTTCCACTAGGGATGTGCCCGCAACCAAGGTACATGCCCTTGACCGGAATCGAACCTGGGACCTTTCAGTCTACAGGCCAATGCTCTATCCACTGAGCAAAACCGGTTAGGGCAACAGTTTTTTAACAGAGTATATTTCCAACTCACAATTCCCTTTGTTTCTGATGTCATAACAAAATATAGTCTTGATTATTTTTAAAGATTATGTATATACATAAACATATATATCATAATTAATTCCTTATTACTGCCTAACATATATTTCCATACCAACCACTTAATTTTTCTGTCACAGTTTCCATATAAAATGGGGACAGTGTTTTGCGAAGATTAAAAAGTGTTTAAAATTCTGTCTGGCAAACAGTAGGTACTGAATACGTACTAATTATTGTTATTGTGAACAAAAATGCTATGAAACACTCAATTACTTTTAGCAGTATATAAAAGCAATCAATGTATCTAACCTGTGACAGATACGTCACGTTAATGATTGCATTTAATTCTCACAGCACCCTGAATAGAAGCTGTCATTTCTGCTTCACAGATGAGGAAACTGAGGCGCGGAGAGTTTAAATAATGTTGACCCGTTAAGGTAAAGTTGTCTTTCAAATCTAAGTCTGCCAGATTCCAACGTGTTCTTCTTCCACTTCACGGTGCTATTTCACCAGAAGGTTCCTTACAGTCTAGGTAACAACCAGTAATCTGATGAGATGAATGGGTCTACCTCACAGAACGGAAACTGGCCCCTATATCTCAAGGAAACTTAAATATCCCAATCTCCTTATTCCCAAAATTTTGTAATTTAAATGTTTAGGATTAATACCACTAATACCATTACCTCAACTACAGATAGTTGGTTCACTTTTGAAAAGTAATAAAATCTTAAATTACTGAAGTATCATTTGAAATAAAATATTAAATAGTACTCAAGTAAACTAAGAACTGAAAATTTACCAGAATGTCAGAAACCTTTCATACTGCATATCTTCTTAAAAATGCAGTTTCCCACAGCACAAACTGGTAGTTATCTTTTTTGTTTTGTTTAATATTAGGACTATTTGTTGTTCTCTATATCCTCAGCAAATGTAAAATAAGTGATAATCTAGAACAACTTTTATAATCCCATGGGAGTATCTAATAACCTTTATTAGCATTCCAATAAATTTTTCTTCAAAAATCAGTATTTTCATCGCCAAAAATATACTAGACCCTCATTTATAAACAACTTCCACCATCATAAAAGCTTTTGAAAGGAAATCAATTAGCCCTGCGGGCATGGCTCAGTGGCTGGGCCGTGAACCAGGTGGTCACAGATTGACTCCCATCTCTCTATCCCTCTCCTTTCCTCTCTCTCTAAAAAAATCAATAAAAACATGTTTTTTTAAAAAGGAAATCAATTAAATTAAACTTGTGATATCAGTAATGATTTTAAATCCTTTTATTTTTAAAAAATTTTTTGAAGGATACTTTATTTTTTTAAGTATGTTTTTATT
>PVJC01045217.1:0-13789 GCA_004026665.1 Murina feae | reverse complement strand
GGGCCAATGTCTGTTTGCAGGCTGGTCAAGCACCCCAGTGGAGATCCTCACCCCAGAGGGTGTGGCAAGCCTGGATGAGGGGCCAAGGGCAGTTTTCAGGCTGGCCACAGCTCCCACTGACCCTCTGGGCCATTGCCTGGGAAGCAATGGAGTGGCGCTGGCCACCCCATAGGCTTCTCAGGAGGGGGCATGGGGTCCCCCCACCCCCCAGCCTTCTCTGCCTGGGAGGCCATTCCAGTGTTGCTGGCCATTAGATCGGCCTCCCAGCAGGGGGGAACGGGGTCCCGCCAGGCTGGTCCCTGCTTCCCCCGATAGCTTCTCCGCGGGGGAAGGCATCTGGCGGCCCAGGGCGCCAGATACCTTCCCAGGACCCAGGCTCCCAAGATGGCGGAGCCCAGGGCTGCGGCCTTCACCATCTTGGCTGCGCTAATTTGCATACAGCCACTCTGATTGGCTGTAGGCGTCCCAAAGGGACGGTTAATTTTACTATTCCACTTTTATTAGTTTAGATTGCCTTGTTCACTGATGTACCATATTCACTAATTTTTTAAAATTTACTTTTCAGACTGAAGGACAGCAGTCACATTATGCCATGTTCATTCTTGTCATTCTCTTTTAAATTTCTGATCCAGTCATTGGCTAATGTCATTAAATGCTTTATCCAAGTGACAAGCTGAGGAAATGACTCACTTCAGCATTCCCAATGTAAGGGCAGAAAATCACTTCCCTGGTACAATCTGTTAGGATTATGGGACGGAATGAAATAGCAAGACATAAACATATTTGGTCCTCATAGTGGGAAATGTAAAGTATATAAGATGTTGAAAAAAGTGGTGTGAGATACAGATCCTTGAAGTGGGACATAAAACATTTCAGTCATTTTAGAAACATCTCTTTTTCAGGCATAATAAAATCTAGTAATCAGAATAATGATTTTGCCTAAAGGATTGGAACAACTGGAGACAGAAGGGAAGTAGACCAGTGAAAAAGAAAGACAAAACAGGTGGGAAATAGAAGAGAGATTGCTTTGGTTATCATTCAACTTTAGGACCAATTTTCTGACCTACCTGTTTTGTTCTATGATGTGCATCAGCATTTGGATGAAATAAAATTTCATTTTGTGCTTTGTAGTGCAAGCACCTCCAATACAAAAAATATGTTTCTTCCCACTGGGAATATAGTTCATTAGTAGCAGTAGATGTTAGTGACCCATTGATGCTTTTGAGATCCCTAATAGCCAACATTTTATTGATTTCTCTTGGGAACAAGGACTAGGAGTCACATTAATTTTCTCAGGAGACAAAAATGTCAGGAGAGATAGTTTGTGATATTAGGTAAGGAAAGAAGGAAGGTGTAAGCATATCTCCTGCATATTGGGTTAAATCATGTACTGGGGACATGGGAAATACATTCCACTTAGGCCCTACTATAGTAAATGTAGATTTACTGAGCTGGGAAAGAGAGACATCATCCATAGTTATTGCCTGTGCCCTGATTTGTGGAATGGGAGAAAGTAACCCTATGTATCAACATTTTATTCAGGAACAAGAAAGAGGCTTTATGCAAAGAGGATAGTCCCACATTTTTGATTCCTTCACATTACTGGTAGTGATTGCTGGATTGAATGGCAAGAGTATGATTAGTTTTCTATGAAATTGCCAAACTGTCTTCCAAAGTGGCTGTACCATTTAACATTTCCATCAGCAATGTATGAAAGTTCCTGTTGCTCAGGCTCATACAATATTTGCAAAACAATAAATGTGATACATCACGTAAACAAACTGAAAGACAAAAATCACATGATCATATCAATAGACACAGAAATAGCATTGAATAAAATCCAACACCCATTTTTTATAAAAACTCTCAGCAAACTGTGAATAGAGGGAGCATATCCTATCTATCTAATAAAGAGAGAATATGCTAATTGACCCTCACACCAGCCCAAAGATGGTGGCACCACAGCCAATAAAGAGGGAATATGCTAATCGACTGCCATGTCCTCAAAGATGGTAGTGCCCACAGCCACAAGATGGCAGTGCCCAGTCCCCTCAGTACTACCAAAGTGGCAGGCACTCAACAAGGAGAATAAAAAGAAACATATGTAATACTTGCAACAATAAAAATAAATAAAAAACAATAAACTCACACTTAACTTTGTACCTTCTCTGGGCCTGTGCAATTTTTAAACAATTAACTTACAACATTTATCAGATGAGGCTTTATGAAGAATTTGGCATAACATTTAGTAAACAGCTAATGATTAATAGTAACTTCAATAACAACATTTATATTTGCATATTTATTTCAGTTGAAGCTATGTATTTAAAAGAAATTCTTATAGATTTGAATACCCATGATTAAGTTGTATGAGACTGAATTTAGTGTTTGTTTAGATTTCTTTTTTGAGCAGCATTCCAGGCATTTAGTATGTCTGAGACTAGGGCAGAATCTTAGGGTCATGTGAATTCTTGTCTCTGTCCTGTTACTAATATTAAGTGAATCATGTTCTGTAAGTTTTAATTTAAAAAAATTATTTTTATTGAATTCAGAGAGGAAGGGAGAGGGAGAGAGAGATAGAAATATCAATGATGAGAGAGAATCATTGATTGGCTGCTTCTTGCACACCCCCTATTGGGGAACTAGCCTGCAACCCTGGCATGTGCCCTCAGAACTGAACCTGGGACCCTTCAGTGTGCAGGCTGATGCTCTATCCACTGAGCAAAACCAGCTAGGGAGGTTATCATTTTTAAAAAATATGTTTTTATTGATTTCAGAGAGAGAGGGAGAGATAGAAACATTAAAGATGACAGAGAGTAATTGATCAATTGGGGATTGAGCCCCCAACCCAGACATGTGCTCTGACTTGGATTTGAACCATGACCTCTTGATTCATAGGTCGACACTCTGCCACTGAATCACATAGGCTGAGCTGTAATTTATCATTTTTAACTTATTAATTAAAAAAACTGCTCTTTTGCCTCATTGCCTTATTCTGTGATATGAAATAGTTGTCATATTAATTATGAAATTTAAAAACTACATAAACCTTTGAACTCCTGTTCATGTGCTATAACAATGACAGGAAAGGGAGACAGTACAGTACAGTATAGTTAATTACATGGTCTTGGAAATCAGACAGATCTGGAGTTGAATCTTGGCTCTACAAACAACAGAGTAGCATTGGTCAAGTTACTTATTTTACCTGAGACTTAGCTTCATTAAAATAGAAATTCACCCTGGCTGGTTTGGCTCAGTTGGTAGAGTGTCAGCCTGGGACCAAAGGGTCTTGGGTTTGATTTCAGTCAAGGGCACATGCCCAGGTTGTGGGCTTGATTCTTAGTAGGGGATGTGCAGAAGGCAGCCAATCAATGATTCTCTCTCATCATTGATGTTTCTATCTCTCTCTCCCTCTCCCTTCCTCTCTGAAATTAATAAAAATATATTAAAAAAATGGAAATTCAAGTGAAGTTTCTCAGTTAAGCCTTTTCATTGTGAATATGCTTGGCAATAGAATTTTAAACTATACTTATTCAATGTGTTAATAACTATTCTCTGTTCACTGAAATTAGTTTTAAATGTAACATTCTAATACCAGGAACTATTGATTCTTCTTTAAAGGATTCCTCAGGACTGCTAGGTTGCACACATGTTATTTTGTTTTCCTTTAATTTTATTCTGTATCAAACTTTTAATATTCCATCTTCAGACCATGGGGATTCCAAGGCTAAATTCCCAAGATGAATGGATTGAGAACTGTTAGGTCACCAAAGAGTCAGGTGATCACTGGGAGTTGATGAAGTAGCTCTTACTCTAGTTATGTCCCCAAAGTAAGCACAGGGCGTCAAAATGGAAAGATTAAAAAATCATAAGGCATATCAAAAGATATTCCTTTCTGATATCTTTCTTCTTCTTTTTGTGGTCAAGTAAGTGAATAAGATAAAACTAAAGTTGGCAGTCTGCTGAAATTCCAGAATTATAAGGATCTTTTCTCACTTTTTTGATTCAAAAAACATTGAATATCTCCTAGGTGCTAATGTTTAGCAGGAGAGAATCACAACTTGCTACAGGCTACATGGGTGGTTCTATATGTCCAGTTTATACTCTAATTTATGAGAAGATTTTTGTGTCTAGATTATAACATATTCCAGGAAGGATGAGAATGACTTGGACAGCTGATTATTAGGTGCACTGTTTTGAACCATGCCTGGAAGGTTTTTAAAAACTCATTAAGACAAGAGCTGTTTTTTTCCTTTCTATGTTCCATACTTTTGGGCTAATTTTATTGTTTTGTTTTGTATCTATTGAAATGTATTTTATAGGACACTGGATATTTTTTACTCCAGACTTGCTATTATATTGCTCTTGAAACTATAGGAAAATCTAAGTGTGACCATAGAGGTATTCTAGCACTCAGTGCTTTTGGAGGAGCAGTATAGGAGTGGAGAATGAGTGAAATGGGGGTAATATTCTATCATTTCAGGCTTAGTGAATACTCCTAAGGAAATAAAAATGTGTTATGGCATGAATTTCTCTTGATAAAAATAACTTTTTAGATGAGTTCATCATACTTCAGTGTCTTAGAAGTTTTGACATTCAGGTGTAGAGAAAGTAATTTGAAGTTCACAAATTAGTGGACTCAAAATCATTAGAAAAGTGTCTATACTTTCAAAGAGGGATTGGTTTGTAGAAGGCTGGTCATAGAATCTTGTCAGACTTAGTCAGGACCAGTGAGAATAGAATCAGTAGGGGAATGTGCAGAAGACAGAAATGAGAGCAGCTTTCTGTGATTCTTCTTTCTCTGCCAAGATCACACTGTGATCATTGTAATATTGTGCTTTATTCCTTCCTGTTCTCATAGAATTAATGAGAGAAATGAACAGAAACTTTGGTTCCTCTGGCCCAAACCCTAAATTCAATATGCATATTTACTATATTTTGATTTTTCATATTTTGATTTTTTTGCAAACAGCCATCAGCCCCTCACCCAGGCTGGCCAGGGACTGTTGGAAACTGTGTGTAAGCTGACAAAGTCCTTACACCCGAAGGGACTGATAAGATGCAGTCCTCTACCCACACAGTTTCCCAGGCTTGTTTGTATGGTGATTATCAGTAGAATGAGAGCATTCTTTCATGGCTTTGCCAAGAAGTCTGTAACTATTTACTGAGATATACTGTGCCAAGGATTCTCTCCCTTAAGATGTTTAGAGAAACAAAGAATACATTTATTTTAATAAACCTCCTATTCAGTGTTTGTGTATAAAAGGCATTATGCAGTTAATAAAGTTGCTGCAGTTGGTCAAAGATTTTCAGACCTCCTGACCTCACTTTTTCTTGTCTTTCTTTTCTCAATTCCCACCTCCCTACCTCAGTCTGATTCATCCATCAGGCTGGCCCTGACAATTGGCGCCCGAACAGGGACCTGAGGACTTGGGAAGCAGACGGTGAGGAACTCCTCCAGATAAAGAGTACACTCAGAATATTAAGGTAAGGAGGAGCATTTTTTTGATATTCAGGAGTAAAGCATGGGGCAGCTAGAATCTAGAGAAAATGTGCTTTATGGACAAATGTTAAAGTCTATGCTTAATAGTAAAGGAACTAAGGTTAGTGACAAGCAAGTAGAAAATATTTTAAAATTCATTTAGGAGGTCTGTCCTTGGTTTCCTGAGGAAGGGACCATTAACTTAGAAACATGGCAGAAAGTTGGAGAACAAATGTGCAATCATTATAAAGCCCTTGGGCCAAGTAAAACCCTGGTTGATGCATTTTCTTTACAGAATTTAATATGGAATTATTTAGATCTGTGACCATAATCAACCATCTCTTAAGCCAGAAAAAAAGGAGAAGCAGTGTGATGGCACAAAAAAAAGAGTCTAAAAAAGAAAGTATATTAAAAAGAAATAATGTAAATTTTGAAGACAAATTAAATCCCCAAGATGCGGAGGATCTTGAGGAAGCTGCTGCCCCTTATCATAATGATGATGCATGTGTTGTTTAGGCAAAAGAGGAGGAAGAATATTTTTCTGTTAGAACTGAGGAGGATAGTGATACAGAAGATATATTAAAACACTTTTTAGAAGTGTTAAAGCTTCTTAGCAGAAAAAAGAAATGCTGCGGAGGCAGTCCCCGCCATTCCCTGCTGCCTTGTGCAGCACAGTTCCACTTTCCCCTCTCCAGATGGCTCTATAGGAGGCATGGAAAAGTGGTGAGGAATTGGGCATTCACGCCTTCCCTGTTATGGAACGGGTGAACCCTAACATAGGACAGCATGAGCATATTTGTTACTCGCTTCCTTTTAAAACTCTGAAGGAGTTAAAAACAGCCTGTGCTCAGTATGGGCCTACTTCCCCTTATACTTCAACCATTTTGGAAAATAAAGACTCAGAGGCTCTCCCACCTAATGATTAGAGAGCTATTGCAAAGGCTTGTTTATCAGGAGGAGATTATCTCTTGTGGAAATCAGAATATGATGAAAAGGCTAAGGAACAAGCTGCTTATAATCGAGCTGCCCAGATTAATATTTCTTATGAAATGTTAGTGGGAGAAGGAGCCTATGCTGACACCCATAATCAAATTCAATAACCCCAGGAAGCTTATGGGCAAATTAATGGAGCTGGAATCAGAGCCTGGAAAAAATTACCCACCTCTCATCAGAAAACAGAGGAACTATCAAAGATTATTCAAGGGCCAGAAGAAAAGAATCAGGATTTTGTCTCTCAGTGATTACAGGGTGTTGGCTGACTAGTGGTGCATGGAGAGGCATGCATGTTAATAGTTAAATAGTTGGCATATGAAAATGTCAACACTGCCTGACAAGCTGAATTTTGGCCCTATCAAAGAAAAGGGACTCTATCAGATTATACTCGCATTTGCACAGATATTGGCCCCTCATATATACAAGGAGTTGCCATTGTAGCCGCATTGAAGGGAACTACAATTGAAGGAATTCTCCAGCAACAGTTTAACACAGGGAAAAGTCAAATACACAAGTGTTTCACTTGTGGAGGGACAGGACATATGGCAAGGCAGTGTCCCTCTAATAAAAGAATTAATAAAAGAAATAGCAAAGGTCTTAAACAACCTGGACTATGTCCTAAATGTAAAAAAGAAAAATATTGGGCAAAAGAATGTAGATCAAAGGCAGATGTCCAGGGAAATTCCTTGCCTCAGCAGCAGTTGGGAAATTCCCAAAGGAGGCCAGCCCATCCACGGCAAATAATTGGAGCACTATCTGTTTACCCTCCTGTCCCTGCACCATCTCAAGGACAGCTGGCTGCACAGCACCCAGCCTGCCTCAGGGGGCAAAACAGATACAAGAGTTATTCCGAGGAACCCTGGGAAGTGCCGGACTGGACCTTGGATCCACAGGGCAATATGTGTTAACTCCAGAATTGGGACCACATGCCATTCCTACAGGGGTCTATGGGCCTACTCCTGAGGGGATGTTTGGCCTTTTACTAGGTAGAAGCAGCTTAACTATGAAAGGATTACAAGTTTTTCCAGGAGCAATTGATACAGATTATAAAGGAGAAATCAAATTATGGCCTCTGCCCCTATAAATATCATGACCATCACCTCTGACATAAAAATTACTCAATTGATTTTGCTCCCCCTGCCTGCCACAGACAATCTACTCTCCACAGAGCCTCGTGGGGGGGGGGGGAAGGGTTTTGGCTCCTGGGACAAGGCATATTGGGTACAAGCAATTTCTCATGCTAAACCTGAGAGAACTTTACTTATACAAGGGAAAAGATTTACAGGGATTTTAGACACAGGAGCAGATATTTCTGTCATAAGCATAACTCACTGGCCTAAACAGTGGCCCTATAGGGAAACTATAACACAACTTCAAGGAATAGGTCAGACCAACTCTCCTTTACAGAGTTCGCAAATGTAAAATGGCAATACAATGAAGATCATTCTGGATTTTTTCGGCCATATGTCTTGCCAGGGATCCCTGTGAATTTATGGGGATGAGACATTCTGTCTGCCCTGGGTGTTGCCCTTGTTACCACCCAAGCTCAGGGAAATTTTTAGAGGGGGTCAGTTGTTTCTCCTGTTATCAATACTACTGACAAGATATCTTGGAAGTCAGATGACCCTGTATGGGTAGAGCAATGGCCCCTTTCCAAAGAAAAAATACAAGCTACTCATGAGTTGGTACAGGAGCAACTCTGGCTAGGGCATATAGAAGAGACTACCAGTCCTTGGAATACTCCTATTTTTATCATAAAGAAAAAATCAGGAAACTGGCACCTTTTACAAGATCTAAGGGCAATAAACAAGACTATGGAAATTATGGGAACTTTACAGCCTGGGCTTCCTTTCTCTGTAGCAATCCCTAATGGGATAAAGCTATTAGTATTAGATTTAAAGGATTGTTTTTTCATATTCCTCTAGATCCCTCTAATTGCAAACGATTTGCATTCAGTGTCCCGTCTACTAATTTTCAGGAACCCATGCACCATTGTCACTAGAAGGTATTGTCTCAGGGAATGGCTAATAGCCCTACCATATGTCAAATGTTTGTTAGGCAATTTGAGAAGTTCGAGAGAAACACCCACATGCTTATATCATACATTATATAGATAACATTCTTTTAGCTCACTATATGGAATGTCAGTTAGAACAAGTGTATGGTGCCATACAACAAGCTCTTCTTAAATCTGGATTAATTATTACACCTAAAAAAGTTCAAAGACAAGACGCTTACTTATATCTTGGATATATCATATAGGGAAGAAAAATTTGTCTTCAAAAGATTCAACTCAGGATAGATAAGCTAGAGACTTTGAATGATTTCCAAAAATTTTTAGGGGATGTCAATTGGATTAGGCCCACTTTGGGCATAACTACTAATGACCTCAAACCTTTATTTGATATTCTTTGTGGGGATAGAGACCCGCTCTCCCCTTGTCAACTTACTCCTGTAGCTTGCAATGCTATCTGCCACATAGAGGCTGTCTTACAGGAACAATTTCTACAAAAAGTTGATTATTCACAGCCATGGCTGTATTTAGTATTGGCTACACCAGTATATCCTACTGGCCTTTTATGGCAACAGGGACCTTTGGCGTGGATTCATCCACACTCCTCCCCAAAAAAGGTAGTTTATCCTTACTCAGAAGTAGTAGCAGATCTTATTTTTGCAGGACGTCTCAGATCTCTGGAACTTTTTTGGTCAAGAGCCCCATACCATTATGGTACCCTATAAAACTCAACAAAGGTAATGGCTATTTTATATGGACAATAAAAGGTCCCTTTCCCTCCTAGGCTATCACGGTATAGTGGACTCTCATTACCCATCTAATAAACTCATACACTTTTTTACAGAACATTTCTTCATTTTCCCCAAAGTAGTCAAGACTCAACCAATTCCTCATACAGCTTTAGTATTTACTGATGGTTATGTTTTTCAGACTAATCACACTTCAGCACAACGTGTGGAACTGGAAGCAGTATATCAAGCGTTATGCAAACTTTTCACTCAATCTTTTAACCTTTACTCAGACTCTCATTATATTGTAAATATTATCATTCATTTAGAAACTGCTAATTTATATGACACTAACCGATCCAAAGTAATTACTCTTTTACTACAGGTTCAGGCCTTACTCATAAAATGTTCTCACCCCTGTTTCTTTGGCCATATATGAGCTCATATGGATTTACCTGGATCTCTCTCTACAGGAAATACTTATGCTGATCAACTTACTAAAACTGCCTATCTTGCATTATCTCCTTTAGACACAGCCAAAGCCTCACATTCTCTCCATCATCAAAATGTCACTGGCCTGCATCAAAAGTTTCGAATCATAAAGGAACAGGCTCAGAAAATTGTTAAACTCTGTCCTCAATGCCCTCTAACCACATTTATTCCTCCCACAGAAGGGGTCAACCCACGAGGCTACAAACCAGGCCAATTATGGCAGAAAGATGTGACCCATATTCCATCTTTCAGAAAACAAGCTTATGTTCATGTTTCTATTGACACTTTTTCTGGTTTTATTTTTGCATTCCCTCGTACAGGAGAAGCTGCTAAACATGTTATTGCTCACTGTTTACAAGCTTTTACTATCCGAGGCATCCCCCACACCATTAAATCTGGCAATGGTCCAGCCTATACAAGTGTGGCATTCCAGAAGTTTTGTACTACTTTTAAAATCTAGCATAAAACAGGCATCCCATACAATCCTCAAGGGCAAGGAATAGTTGAGCGAGCTCATCAAACCTTGAAAACACAAATTGAAAAAATAAAGAAGGGAGAATATGTAGATACCTCTGCTAACATACTTAACAGAGCTCTTTGTTCCCTTAATTTTTTAAAATGGTGATGCTCAAGGCAAAACCGCAGCAGAACGACAGTGGTCCTCACTGTCCAGATCCCACTCTTGGGTACAGTGGAAAGACTTACTTAGGACAATGGCATGGCCCCGACCCTGTTCTGATATGGGCTCGGGGGTTTGTTTGTGTATTTCCTGAAGGGGACTCTGAGCCCCGTTGGATCCCCAGCTGCTATGTCCGGCCCTTCCAAGGTCAAGATGGAGGATGAAGTGGTGGGACAAGAACTCAATCCACCATTCAAGAGGCTATGGATCAATCCACTAGCGCTCGTGCTGCCACTGCCACCATGGAGATCACAGGCGACTCAGAGAGCATCTCCACCAACTTGGGGACAGTTGAAGAAGCTGACAATGGAGGCCGAGGCTATGATCATTTGCCAAGGGGAACAACGAACTGCTGAGACTTTGTTTCTTGCCATGCTGTCAATTGTGGCATTGGAATCAAGTTCGCAACCACCTGTTAGCAGTTTGGGATCAGACTAACTTTACTTTAGATGTTAGTAGATTCAAGCTATTAATAATGTATGTTCTGCTCTGTTACCCCCTAGTGAAGTAGCACAGAATATTTTTAATGAACAATGTCATTATAATTTCTGATATTTTATAACAGCATATTGTACAATTATTCCAAACAAACTTAAAAACTAATTTTTTGATTGGCAATAATATAAAAAGAACATGAAAGGATTTAATCCCTTCTACTGTGTGGAGGGCTCCTTGGGAAGGCACTTGAGCATTTATTTTGGCTCCTCTTGCCCTTTTAGCCAAGAGGGACTCTTTTCTTATAATCCAATTGCTCACAGCTGTTGCCTGAGCTTTAGGTTGAAGCCTGGTAGTGGCTGATACCATGGATCTGTCTCTCGCCCAAAGGTATGAACTGGGCTCTCTCTGGAGAAGAAACCTGGCTTACCTAAGATTCGTGATCAGTGCTGAAGCCCTGCCAGTGGCCAAGGTGGGATCCCAAGGCAGGTACTGGGCAGGGAGGCCCCAGAGGCATAGACTATCAAAGGAGACAGAACTGAACCTCACATTGCCCTGCTTGGCCCCAGAGGATGGCTGGTTAGCCAGAGACGGGTAAGATTCTTCAAGGGAGAAACAACCTAAGACAGGCACAGTTGCAGAGGGGCCACAGGAGAGAACTTGGGGGTCAACAAAGGTGAGGCATAGACCCTCACCTCCACCCATACTTGTTGGGGCCTGAATCCTAGCCCCTTTTGAGGAAGGTCTCCTGCCCATGGCTGCTTCGCTTCCCACACTCAGCTCAGATCGGGACTCAGGTAACAGAGGCTTGGCCCAACTTGGATTGGGCCTTAGGTAACAGAAACTTGACCAACAACAGCTGCTCTATATCTAAATCCAGCCTAACATCAGAAATGCTCAGGGCCTTCTCAAGGATGCAAAATAATCCTTTCCATTAATATTTATAGGATAAACTAAAATTGTTATTAAAACATTATATTTGACAGTATTTCAGGTTAATTTAATTGGCTAATTGAAAAAATAAAGAAGGGGGATCTGTTGGAGACCATGTGTAAGCTGACAAAGTCCTTACACCTGAAGGGACTGATAAGATGCAGTCCTCTACCCATACAGTTTTCCCAGGCTTGTTTGTATGGTGATTATCAGTAGAATGAAAGCATTCTTTCATGGCTTTGCCAAGAAGTCTGTACCTATTTACTGAGATATACTGTGCCAAAGACTCTCCCTTAAGATGTTTAGAGAAACAAAGAATACATTTCTTTTAATGAGCCTCCTATTCAGTGTTTGTGTATAAAAGGCATTATACAGTTAATAAAGTTGCTGTAGTTGGTCAAAGACTTGCAGACCTCCTGACCCCACTTTTTCTTGCTTTTATTTTCTCAATTCCCACCTCCCTACCTCAGTCTGCTTCATCCGTCAGGCTGGCCCTGACAGGGAATCCAAATGGGGACCCACACCCTGAAGAGTCTTTGGCCAGCCTGCAAATGGCCATCAGCCCCTCATCCAGGCTGGCCAAGCACCCCAGCAGGACCCCTCTCCCTGAATGGGGCTGTGGCCAGCCTGCAAAAAGCTATCAGCCACTTATCCAGGCTGGCCAGGCACCCCAGCAGGGACCACCACCCTGAAGGGTATCTTACCAGCCTGCAAACAACCATCAGCCCCTCACTCAGACTGCCAGGCACCCCAGAAGACACCACTCCCTGAAGGGGATGAGGCCAGCCTGAAAACAGCCCTCAGCCCTTCACCCAGGCTGTCCAGGCATCCCAGCAGGAACCCCTACCCTGAAGGAGGTGTGCCAGTCTGAAAATGGCCCTCAGCCCCTCACCCAGGCTGGCCAGGAACCCCAGAAGGACCCCTACTCTGATCCGGGACATGCTTCAGGGAAAACCAGCTGGCCCCCACCCATGCACCAGGCCTCTATCCTATATAATAAAAGGGTAATATGCAAATTGACCCTAACAGCAGAACCACTGGGAATAACTGGTCACTATGACACACACTGACACTCAATGCAGGAATTGCCCTTGGTGCTCAGTGCACTCCCACATGGGGAGTTCTGTTCAGCCACAAGCCAGGCTGATAGTTGCCAGTACAGCAGTGGTGGTGGGAGCCTCTCCTGCCTCCTCAGCAGTGTTAAGGATGTCCAACTACAGCTTAGGCCTGCTCCCCGCTGGCAAGCAGACATCCTCCGAGGGCTCCCAGGATGCCAGAGGGATGTCTGACTGCTAGCTTAGGCCTGATCACTTGGGGAGCGGGCGTAAGCCAGCAGATGGACATCCCCCGAGGGGTCTCAGATTACAAGAGGGCACAGTCTGGGCTTGGCTTAGGGACCCCCACCCCCAAGTGCACAAATTTTGTGCACTGGGCCTCTAGTTTACTATATTTTGATTTTTCATATTTTGATTTTTTTCATTGGACAGACATTAGACATGTTGATAAACTTTTATTTAATACTTGTAATATTTCTTCAAGAGCATGAAAAATATTTCTATATTATTGGGTAAATCATAGAGTTTAGTGATATTAAAATAAAGTTATCAGGTAAAAATCCCTAATAATATATTTGACAATATTTCAAAGTATTTGGAGGAGGGAATTTAAAAGAAACATGTAAACTGACATTAAAAAATAAGTTTTCAAGAGACTGTTTTATTTGGTTGGGTGCCATAAATACCAATTAATATAAGCATGCCAAAGTTAATTTCAGAAATTTGGGGGGAATTCAGAATAAGGATCCTAGAGTGCATAAACAGGATGGAAGAAAAAATCAATATCATATGTAAGAATCAGGAAGAAATGAAGGGGGACATAGCTGCCATAAAGAACACCATGGAAAGCTTCAACAGTAGATTAGGAGAAGCAGAGGACCGAATTAGCGAATTAGAAGACAGGGAAGCAAAACACACCCAAACTGTACTGCAATTAGAGAAAAGAATTAAAAGACAGGAGGAGAGCCTAAGGGAGCT
>PVJC01045216.1:0-13789 GCA_004026665.1 Murina feae | reverse complement strand
ACACACACACACACACACACACACACACACACACACACACACAAGGCGCCTGGCAGACTGGAGCCATCATAGGACATGCACTGAGGGGTCCCAGACTGTGAGAGGGCACAGGCCGGGCTGAGGGACTCCCTCCACCCCGAGTGCACAAATTTTTGTGCACTGGGCCCCTAGTATATAATAATGTGAACGGATATGAAAAAATAGCAAAGTTTCAAAACATATAACAGAGAAGAGATGCATAAATATGTCACAATATATATGTAAAGACTGTCTACGAGGCCTCTCGAAGCATAAGAAATGCAAAACACTCACTGTTAACGACGCATTCTCCAGTTGCCCCCCTTAAACATCAAACTGCCCCCCTGTGGGGTGTGCCCCGCGCTGGGAACCGCTCACTGGTTAGGCTCACCCTCAGCGGGTCCACCTCTGAGGCTGGAGGTGCCCTACTTGCCTGAGAATTCTGACCTCAGGGACAGACAGACTTGGCCTTGGGGCCCGGCTCCCCACAAGGGGCCGCCCATGGCTGCGCCCAGAGGAGGTGGGGATCCCGGGGGAAGTGGGGGCGGTGGGCACCCACCTCCTTGTTCTGCTGCGTCTGCTGCCACCGCCACCTCCGCTTCAGGGCTTCCCTCTCGGCCCCCGTCCGCATCATGGTGTAGAGCGCTTTCCGCAGGACCAGGTCGCGGTCGTGGAAACCCCACATGCCTGCAGCAGGCGCGGGGACAAGGCGTGCGTGAAGAGGGGGACACGCTGGGAGGGGGCGCCAGCCACCCAGACTCCACGGGCGCGCCGCCACGTCTGCACGCACAGAGCGAGCCATCCCTCACTGCTGGGTCCCGCGATCCGCCCGCAGCGCTCCCGGCCTCCACATACCCTGAAATTCCCGCCTTCATGCTCTGCCCATGTGGGCTCCCTCCCTGGAATGTCCCCCTTTAAAAAATATATATATATATATATATTTTTTATTGATTTCAGAGACAGGGAGGGAGAGTGGGAGAGAGAGAAACATCAATGAGAGAGAATCATTGATTGGCTATTTCCAGCATGCTCCTACAAGCCCGCAACCCAAGTGGGCGTGTGCCCTGACCGAAATCGAACCGTGACCTCCTAGTTCATAGGTCAGCGCTCAACCACTGAGCCACGCACTGGCTGGGCCTCTTTCCCACTCTTTCAAGTTCCTCTATCTCAGTAAAACCCCGCCGCCTCCAGGAAGTCCCCTTTGATTTCTCTAGATCCCCATCCCGGCAGTTCCACTCAGGCCTCCTCCTAGCACGACAGGTCTTTCCTCATGTGTTTTCTATGTCTCACGCCCCCCACTCCCCCCACCCCATCCCTCAACCTGCCAGGCACTTGGCAAGAGCAGCCAGGATTGCTGGGGACTCCTCCAGATGGCAGCGGGGCGTGTGGCTCTACTTAGCCGGTGCCTGTGCTTTACCGATGCCCGGAGCAGGCCTGGGCGCTGCCCACGCCGGGGAGCTTACCCAGGGAGGCGGCGTGCAGGAGGCAGTTCCCATCGCCCGTCGTGGCCAAAGGAAGGAGCCGCTTGCAGCTGGTGCACACCGTGGACCACCAGTTCAGACGACCTGCGGCAGAAGCTCGTTTTAGTCCTCGATCTTTTTAAAAAAATACATCTTTATTGATTCCGGAGAGAGGGAGAGAGAGGGAGGGAGAGAGAAACATCCGTGATGAGAGAGAAGCACTGATCGGCTGCCTCCTGCACGCCCCCTACTGGGGATGGAGCCCGTAACCCGGGGCTGTGCCCCGATCGGGGATCCAACTGTGACCTCCTGGTTCCTAGGTGGGCGCTCAACCCACTGAGCCACACCAGTCGGGCCAGAAGCTCCCTGTAGAATGGAGGCTGGAGGTGGAGGCACCAGCAGGAGCGTGTTCGCTCCGTTGGCATCAACCTCAGGGGTTTCCATGTTTTTAAAGATAGATTTTTATTGATTTCAGAGAGGAGGGGAGAGGGGGAGAGGGAAACATCAATGATGAGAATCACGGAGCGGCTGCCTCCTGCACGCCCCACAACTCGGGCATATGCCCTCGACTGGGAATTGAACCCGGGACTCTTCAGTCCGCAGGCCAATGCTCTATCCGCCGAGCCAAACCTGCTAGAGGGGTTTTTACAGAACCTCAGCGGCAAGGTGGGGTGTTGTGGCTACTTTTTCTTTCTTTTATTTTTTAATTCTTACCCGAGGACGTGCTTAGAGAGAGGAGAAGAGAGAGAGGAAAGAAGAGAGAGAGGAACTTCGATGGGAGAGAGGCGAAGCATTGGTTGCCTCCTGCACGCGCCCCACCTGGACTGGGAATCGAACCCGTGGGCCTTCGGTGCGTGGGCTGACGCTCTGACCACTGAGCCACAGCAGCCAGGGCCGCACCGTCTCCCCTGCTCTCCGCGGCCGGCAGGCCCGGCCCCGCTCACCTGCCTGCTCCAGGGCCACCATGGTGGCCTGCTCGATCAGGTCCCGCTCGATAAAGCTCCTGAAGTCCTCGCTGTACACGCTCAGGTCCGGCAGCTGGAAGGTGTAGATGGGCATCTCCAGGGGGCACTGCTCGCTGCTGCACTCACTGGCCACGTGGGACCGCGCCAGGGACACGATGGCGGAGCTGGCGTGGGAGATGCCCCGGGACAGGCGCTTTTCTGCAGGGGAGGGGCAGGGGGAGACAGGGGTGCTGACTCGGCTGGGACGCTGGGGCCCGGCTGACGGAGTCGAACTCAGGCACCACAGTTCGGCGGGCGTGTGAGTGTGCATGGGTGCATGCGTGCGTGTGCGCGCGCACGCGCGCGTGTCACCTAATGCAACAGGAGACACAAGGATATCTTTTTTTTTTTTTTTTTTGACACAAGGATTTCGTTGTGTAAGTAGAAAGAATGTGAAATGATTTCAGATGCTAGGACTATAGAGTTAGAAAACCCAAGCGATTAGAATCGTCTTAGCAAGGGAATTAATAATATGATGAGGGAGACCCATGGACCCACTGCCTCCTGCACGCCCCCTACTGGGGATCGGGCTGATGGATTTTGAGAGAGAGGGGGGGGGGAACATCGATGTGAGAGAGACACATCGATAGGTTGCCTCCTGCATGGGCTGAGGAGGAGCCTGTAACCAAGGTATGTGCTCTCAACCAGAATCGAACCCGGGACCTTTTGGTCCACAAGCCGACGCTCTATCCAGTGAGCCACACCAGCCAGGCCCCAGTTTTTCTTTAGATGTCTGCCCAGAGTTTTACTTTCTCTTTCGAGTTTAACATGGGAAACCCAGACTCTCGGGAGGGGTTCTCTATGGGACAGCCTGAGCAGGAGGCGGACTGAGAGCTCAGGCACTGGGTGGGGTAGGACACCAGGGGCCCCGGCAGCCGGGCTGGGGCCTCGGCGGGCACCTTGGGCGATGTCGTCCTGCCTCGGCAGGCAGGCCCGCTCTGCCTTGTGCGCGGGCGGGGCTGGCTCGCGCTCCGGCGGCGTGGGGCCGCGGCCCTCGTTGAACACGGGCGGGAGGTTGGCGGTGTGCACCTGCCGGAGCTGCTCATAGTCGCTCAGAGCGGCCGTCAGGTCCCAGTTTTTGCCTGTGGATGAGAAAGGACGGGAGGTGGCCCGGCCGGTGTGGCTCAGTTGGTTGCGCGTCAGCCGACCTATGAACCGGGAGGTCGCGGTTCGATGCCTCGTCAGGGCGCAGGCCTGGGTTGCGGGCTCCGTCAGGAGGCAGCCGATCCGTGGTTCTCTCTCCTCACTGATGTTTCTCTCCCTCTCCCTTCCTCTCTCAAGTCAATAAAAATATATTTAAAAAAAAATACAGGAGTCACGTCCCCAGCATTGCCGTCTCTCACATTCTAAAGAGTCCAGGTGCCACGGCTGCCCGGCGACAGGCCTCTTCCCTTTCACCCCTGGGTGGGCAGCGGGGGCTCCCGAGAGGGAGGTGGGGGGCGAGGAGGAGCCTACCTTCCAGCAGGTCTCTGGCCAGACCAGGTTCTGCCCCCGTGGACCGAACGAAGTCTGACAGGACCGCGTCCATATCAAGCGTCATGGGATCCCGCAGGCGGGCCGCCCAGCACCCGGCTGAGGTGGGGGTGGGGAGCAGACTAGAAACCATCCATCTGCAGGGAAGACGGGAGAGAGGGTCACGGGGTGGCCTCCTGGGGGAGACGCACATATGTATTGTTCATCCTCATCCGAGGTTCCTTTTCCATCAATTTTTAGAGAGAGTGGAAGTGGGGGGAGGGGGAGAGAGAGAGAAACATTGATGTGAGGGAGACACATTGGTTGCCTCCTGCACAGGCTCCAATCAGGGCTGGGGATTGAGCCTGCAACCGAGGTACGTGACCTTGACCGGGAGTCGAACCTGGGACTGTCCAGTCCCGGGGCCGACGCTCTATCACTGAGCCACACGGGCTAGGTCTGCTGGGACGCAGTGTGGGCTGGGTTTGGAACAACCCCCTGACTCTCCGTGTGAGACATTGAATCATCAGTCCAAGTCGCTGGGCTCCTCCGGGGGCACTTGGTGCAGGTGGAGCTAGAAAGTGAGGAGAACACGGGACCTGCCTGGCCGGCCCCGTGGCTCGGGGATGAGCGTCACCCTGCGAGCCAGGAGGTCACGGTTGGATTCCCAGTCACAGGCCCGGGTTGTGGGCTCGGTCCCCAGTGGGGGGCGTGCAGGAGGCAGCTGACCCCTGATTCTCTTTCATCATGGATGTTTCTCTCTCCCTCTCCCTCTCTCTCCCTCTCTCTCTCTCCCTCTCTCTCTCTCTCTCTCTCTCTCTCTCCCTCTCTCTTCACCTTCTCCGAAATCAATAAAAATATTACTTTTAAAAGTAAAATTATTGAGGAGGGGAGGAAAGGGGGAGAAAGTGGGAGATGCCTGGGAAACTGTCAGCAATAAAAACATGTAGAAGAAAATAAAGAAGAAAATGATGACTAGACCTGATGTTTACGGCGCCAACTAAGAGACTGTCCTCCTCCCTCCGTCCAGGCCCCAGAGCGGCTGGGAGTCTGTTCGCTCGTCACCGCCCCCTGGGGACAAAGCAGAGAGGGGAGCGCGTTACTCTGCGCACCAGGCTGCCTGCGGGGCTCGGCCGCCTGCCCTGGGCCACACCGCTGTCGGCAGGCACCTGCCCACCGGCCCCTGCTCCCGGGGGGGGCTTCTCGACGTCCCTCGTGTGAGCCAGCACCTACCTTCCGCCTTTCACAGCCCTCAGCTGCCTCTAACCTCCCACCCAACACCATAGCGACACATGGCAGTTCAGCTTTCTTTTTCTTTATTGCGGCAACACATATGTAACACGCGACTTAGCGTTTCGCCCTTTGTGAGCGTACAACATGGTGGCACTGAGGGCATTCCTGCTGTCGGGCAGCCACCCCATCGCGCATCTCCAGAACTTGTAAAATCTTCCCCAAACGAAAACCCGGCGCCCACTGAACACTGACTCCCCATCGCCCCCCCCGGCCCCTGGCGACCGCTGTTCTGCTTTCGGCGGCGGCGGCTGATGACACTGGGAGCCTCACGGAGGTGGCGTGTGTCACGTGTGTCTTTGTGAGTGGCCTAGTTAGCTCAGCATAACCTCTTCGCGGTTTATCCGCGCGGTAGCATGTGTCAGAATGGCTTTTCTTTTTAAAAATTGTATGTATTGATGTCAGAGAGGAAGGGAGAGGGACAGAGAGAAACATCCACGATGAGAGAGAATCACGAATTGGCTGCCTCCTGCACGCCCCACACTGGGGATGGGGCCTGCAACCCGGGCCTGTGCCCTGACCAGGAATTGAACCGGTGACCTCCTGGCTCATGGGTCAACACTCCAACACTGAGCTACCCTTTCTAAGCCGTCAGCGTCAGCCTGCGCCATCTGGCTGTGCCCACCTGCCAAGCTCGCCTGGCGCCATGCTCTCCTAGGTCAGCACTGCACCTGGGTTCCTGCCACTCTGCAGCCCCTGCTCAGTCCCGCGGGCTCCTCCACGGCTACGTGACCTGCAGATGACACAGTTCCCGAGGGCTCACCCTGCGACCTGTCCCGCTCACTCCCACTTCCTCCGTGGGGGAGGCTGTCAGCACCCGTGTCTCCTTACCTAAGAGCCACTGTGTGAATTCCTGGAGCGTCGCCAACAAGCACGCCTGACGCGTTGACTTTCTCCGCCCCCTCCCCCAGCTAGCTGGCTTCAGGAGCGCAGTCCCTGCCCAGTGCCTCACGCTTCCCTGTGAACCAGCATGGGGAGTGCGGTGCAGACCCAGCAGGCTCAGTCCTACGACTGCGTGCGGTCTTCCTTTGCATCCCTCACTTCTAAGTATTCTCCCCGCCCCCACCCCTGTGCTTTCCTCCTAGAATACTTGCTTTCGGTTACTACCCCATTTTATTTTTTTAAAGTATGTTTTTATTGATTTTATTTGAGAGAGAGAGGAAGGGAGAGAGAGAGAGATAGAGACATCGATGATGAGAGGGAATCATGGATCCGCTGCCTCCTGCACGCCCCCTACTGGGGCTGGAGCCCACAACCTGGGCATGTGCCCTTGAGTGGAATGGAATCCGAGACCCTTCAGGCCCAGGGCGACGCTCTATCCACAGAGCCACGCTGGCCAGGGCCGCGGCAGCCTTCTGAGCCGAGGCCTAGCATGAGGGAGCTTCCGCGGCAAGAAGCTGGCTGTGGCTGTTGCTTCGAGAGCAGATGGCCGAGGGAGGGTGGGGAGTGGGTGGCAGGAGAGGCGCGAGGCGATGAGTCAGGAGGCCACGGCTCCTGCCGAGGGCGGGGGATGGTCCGGGTGAGGACAGCAGCCGTGGGGTGGGGAGAAGTGGTTGAATTCTTGACATATTTCCCAAAAGCTGATTTTTTTTTAAAGGCATAGAAAGCAGATGTGAAGCAAGGAGCAGGCCCGAGATGAGGTGGGTGGATCTCACCTATGTGTCACTAATTAAATTAAATGTAAAGACACCAGATGCTCCAGTTAAGAGCAATAAATTGGCAGACTGAGGACAGAAATCCACAAACGCTGTGGAAGGTGTCTACAAGGCACAGATGCAGAAAAGGTGACATTTAAAAGGCAGGTGCCCAGCTGGCAGGCTCCATGGCTGAGCATGGGCCTATGAACCAGGAGGTCACAGTTGGATTCCCAGTCAGGGCACAGGCCCGGGTTGCAGGCTCGGTCCCCAGTGTGGGGCATGCAGGAGGCAGCCGGTCCATGATTCTCTGTCATCACTGTTGTTTCTCTCTCCTCCTCTCTCACATCGATAATTGTTTAATGAAGGCGGTAGGAAAGGAACACGCTATGCAAATTGCAATCAGCAGAAAACTGTGGTGGCCGATCACTGACAGGCAGAACGGGCTTTGGGGCCGAGGGCATGTGCCAGCGGTGGAGAGAATTGCTTCCATAATAACAAAATCACACGTTGTAGGAGCAGGGACAGGAAAGACCTGAACTTGCCATTGACACACTTGACCCAAAGGACATATAGAATTTTATACTCTCAAGAGCTGACAACTGCCAAATATTTCCAGTGCATGCAGACCACTAATAAAATATTTACCAACTAAGTTTTCCTAGGACAGTGGGTGGCAATACAGCACTTACGTTATTTAAAGATAAAAATTTATTGTATATTGGGGTGTGAAGTATATCACGCAAAAAGTCAAGGGGTTAAACCACACAGACGGTGTTGTCTGGCCATGCCACAGTTAGGTTAGGCGGATAACTCAGCAAATCTCCCTACACGGAGAAAACGTAGCACACGCTTCCAAATAACTCATGAGTCCTGCTTCCAAATAATGCGGGAGGTTGGAGTTGAGTAGGTTGGGGGTGGGGGGGGGGAACAGGGACATCTGTAATACTTTCAACAATAAAAATTAAGTTAAAAAAAATAAGATCTGGAGTCTTTAAGCAACACAAAGAAATGCTCAAATGAGAATGACGTTTTAATGGAAACGCCTCCTTATCTTCAAGCTTTAGTCTTACCTGTTTGTTTTCTGCCCAGTGAGGGCTTAGCTATGTCCCCAGGTCAGGCTGGCAGCCAGGTAGCAAGGTGGGTGAGGGTGTTGCAAGAACAGGGGACAGCCAAGCAGAGGTCAAAGAGAGAGGTCTGCATATGATGGAGGGTCTCCACCTTCCGTGCCTGTCGCTACAAACCCCACCTCACCACGGTATGTTCACGCCCATACCCCCCTTCCTGCCCCTTCCTGCCCCTTCCTGCCCCTTCCTGTCCAGGACAGAAAAGCAGGTGGGGTCCCGGGCCCAGAATCCATAGATTTCTGTCCTTGGTGCTGAATATACACTGTCTGGGGTGCTGGATCTACAAGCCACAGATCTGAGTTCTGATACTGTCCTAGGTGCTGAACCAAAAACAAGCCCCATGAGCGCTGTCCCAGGTGCTGAGGCAATAGACACTGTCCTTGGTGCTGAACCACACCCCCCAGGTGCCGAGCCTACAGACCACTGCCCTAGGGGCTGAAACTACAGGCGCTGCCCAAGGTGCTGAATCTATAGACACTGTCCCAGGTGCTGAGTCCCACAGGCCACTGTCCTAGGTGCTGAAAACAGACACAGGTCCTGGCTCTATAGACACTGTCCCAGGTGCTGAGTCCACAGGCCACTGTCCTAGGTGCTGAAACTATAGGCGCTGCCCCAAGTGCTAAATCTACAGACAGTGTCCGAAGTGCTTAGTCCACAGGCCACTGTCCCAGGTGTTGGATCACCAGGACACTCAAACTGGAGCAGCTATGGGTAGGGTCCTTATTCTTCCGTTGCCAACACCTGGGCGAGTTAGTTAACATCTACTTCCCACAAAATGAGGATGGAAATGACACCTTCCACATGTGGTTACTGAGGAGATGAGATCAGATAATGTGTGTGAAGATGTCAAGGGTGCCTGGTCCAGAGAGAGATGTGGGACAGGTTAGATCTCCCTGTACCACTACTCATGCTACTGGCCCTGCTGCCCCTGGAATGTAATGGTCCAGGGGACACTTGCAATATGACTTCAAACAACTTGAGGGATACATGCCAACCAGAGCCAGAGACAGCCCTAGCCAGTGTGGCTCAGTGGATAGAGCATTGGCCTGCAGACTGAAGGGTCCCGGGTTCCATTCTGGTCAAGGGCACATGCCCAGGTTGTGAGCTCGATCCCCAGTAGAGGGCATGCAGGAGGCAGCCAATCAATAATTCTCTCTATTCACTGCTGTTTCTATCTCTCCCTCTCTCTTCCTCTCTGAAATCAATAAAAAAATAAAAAATACACGTTCCTACAAGCACAACTGACTCATCGGTGACCCTTAGATGGGGTCATCTATGTGCCTGACCCCCCCAACAATGGCTAGATGCTCACTTGACACAATTGCAAATTTATACACTGCCAAGTGGTTTGAGATGTTCTAACGGACGTCACATAAATAAATGCCTCAGATTTCTATTTTATACAAATCTAAAAATGGGGGAGAGAGGGCCAGGGCCAGCTGAAAACACAATAGACACAGATTGGGCACTGCAGAGGGGGATGCTGGATTTAGCCACCCATCTCAGCCCCTACTGTTAGGAGCAATTTAAATTACATTTGGTGGAAAAGATAATAATATTTCAGGTCAGGGAGAGACAGTGATGGTTGCAGCCAGGACAGCAGAAATGAGAAGATGCAGACAGAATGCAGACATTTGAGAAAATGAATTATGAAGACATTTAGATTGATCAGACGTGGATGTGGGCTGGTGTATGTGTGTGTGTGTGTGTGTAACCTGTTATGTGGTGTGTGTTTGTGGGGGGAGTATGTGTCCACATGTGTGTAGCATGTGTTGTGTGTGTGTGTGGTGTGTGTCTTTGTGATACACTATGTGTGTTTGTGTATGTGTGTTTATTGTCTTGCGGTACAGTGTGTGTGTTTGTGTTTCCATGTGGAACAGTGTGTATGTTTCTGTTTCCATGTGGAATAGTGTGTGTGTGTGTGTGTCTGTGCACATGCACAGTGTGAGGAACAGACACAGAAGCAGGTGATCAGGCAGAGTCTCTGCACTGATATGAACCTCCCTGGCCTAGATCGAAGGCTGCACAGTGGCCCATTGGCCCTCACAACAATGGCCGCACTGTCCTTACTCCAGAGCGGGTACACTGGACGCAGCGAGGGCTGGCCACCTGCCCCACACTGTCACCAGCTAGGGCCCCGCTGGGACACGACGCACCATCCCTGGACCGAGGCGACACACTTCTCTTTCCTACCAGCCTCTCAGGGCTGCGCACAGAGCACCAGGGACCACTCACTCCTTCACTCCTCCATCCACCTGCCCATCCCGACCAGCGACGCTGCCCAGGTCTTACATGTGTGAGGGTCACTTCAAACAGGTGGCCGAGACCTGAACAGGAAGGGGGAAGCATCCAGGGACCAAACCAGATGTCCTGCCTGGGAGATGGGATGCTTAAGTGGACTGGCCTCCGGAGGAACAGAGACAATATATCCTGGTCAGAAACTGCAGGCTGGCCTCGCTGGTGTGGCTCAGTGGTTGAGCATCAACCTATGAACCAGGAGGTCATGGTTCCATTCCCGGTCAGGGCACATGCCGGGGTTGCGGGCTCCATCCCCAGTAAGGGGCCTGCAGGAGGCAATCGACCTGTTTCCCCATCATTGACGCTCAACCACTGAGCCAGGTCAGCTGGGCAAGGCCATCTATTTTAAAAATATTAAAATGAAACATAAGACGCAGCTCATGGGATAAATTGTGGTATGTCATGAACCCGACACCCTTAATGTGCCCATCATTCATCCATCTATCCATCCACCATTCATTCGTTCATCCATTCACCTGGCTTCATATACTCATTGAGCATCTCCCAGACAGTCCTAGAAGCTGGTTAGGTAGGCAGAAAAACAGAGACACAGTCCAAGGCATGAAGAATATAGCGGGGACAAGACGGTGCAGTAGGTGCACCACCTGCTCGAGTACCAACAGAGCAGGGCACCCCAACACAAGGCCTCTGTCCTGTTTCTGGAACCGGTCCTGCCCGGTGCTGTGCAGGATCCTCCAGTCCAGCCCCCCTGGCCGGCTGCCTCCAGCCCGGCATCTGGGCCTCACCTGAGCATCTCCTCCCAGAGGCCTTCCTCAGCCACATCTCACCCTCAGATCCCGCATCCCTTCACCTGCTTCGTTTCCATAGCAACGCTCCTCACCTTCCCCATGCCAGCACACCAGGTGTTCCGGACCGCACACTCAGCAGTTGGCAAGGGAGCGGCATTTTTTCCCCCATTATGGACAAAGAAAGGGAAGTGAAGATGTAACAGCAAAACAGAGAAGAAAAAGAAAACACGCCCCGTTGAAGTTCAGAGATGCGTGTTGGCGACGGTGTTTTAAAAGGCTGTGAGGAAGGTCACGCCCACGTTATGAGAAGCCTTGAAGTCAGAGTCCTCATCATTTTTTGTTGTTGTTGTGAATGGTATCTGACTAAATTCAGCATTCACTCTTTATTTTTAATATAATTTTTAAAAATGGGATTTTAGAGAGAGAGACAGGGAGAGGGAGAGGGAGAGAGAAATGTCGATGAGAGAGATTCGCTGATTAGCTGCCTCCTGCATGCCCCCTACTGGGCAGCATGTGTCCTAATCAGGAATTGGCCTCCAGGTTCATAGTCAATGCTCAACCACTGAGCCACACAAGCCAGGCAAGAGTCCTCATCTGTCAAACAGCATTTCCAACTACTGACTGTGCTGTGAAGAAAGACGAGGATTGTATCTATGTGCCAGGCTTCTCCCTCCCCCGACCCAGGGATTTCCCGAAGTTAGACCACCATTTGTAAGGTTTATATCATTTATACTTCACGTTGCTGACATAATCCACAGAGGTGGACAATCTTTCTTATTTTTTAAAGGTTTTTAAAATTGATTTCACAGAGGAAGAGAGAGAGAGAGAGAGAGAGAGAGAGAGATCTATGATGAGAAACATGGATCAGTTGTCTCCTGCACACCCCCTACTGGGAATGGAGCCCGTCGCAGGCATGTGCTCTGACCAGGAATCAAACCCTGACCTCCTGGTTCATAGGTCCACACTCAACCACTCAGCCACGCAGGCCGGGCGGGACATTTAAATAGACTGACCACCCGTCTTTGGCCAGGCTCTGAATGCACATTCACTTCCCTGCTGCCTGGATGTTGACATTCAACAGTCTGATTCAACGTGCGTATTCCCAAGGGCTAACAGCAGCGACGCTGTTCAAGTCCTGGCACGGGGCAGGGGACCCATCCATGGCCTTTGTCTTCGTACTTAGAGCGGTTTAGCTACGTAAGACCGAATCGGGACACCCGCTGCTCCCTCAGAGTTGCTCAGTGTCCTTGCAGGAGGTGAAGGGCGGCAGAGGCTGGACCAGCACGGCGCCACCCCACCCACATCCGTCCCTCATGTTCCTCTCCATGCCAGGTGAAGAGCGCCAAGGAAATCAAGGAAGTCACCAGGTCTGGCCGGTGTGGCTCAGTGGTTCAACTCGACCTATGAACCAGGAGGTCACGGCTCGATTCCCAGTCAGGGCACGTGCACAGGTTGCAATATATTTTGTATTCTTTAAATTAATATTTTTTATTGAATATATTTCAATACATATACCTTTAAAAAAGAGAGTCACCAGGACTCTGTAGCAATCATTTCATATTGTGTGTATGTGTATATACCACATCCTTTTAAAAAATGCTTTTTAAAAAATCCTCCCCCCCCCCACCCGGGTTGGCGCCGGAGGGCGCGGTTCTTTTCCAAAACGGAGAGAGCAACAAGTTCCCAGCGGCTCTGAACTCCAGTTCCAAGTGAGTTTCTAAGGACCCAGACACCCGGAGAAGGGGGACTGACTGGCACCGAGAGGAAATCCAAAGTGGGTTTCTCTCAGCGTTGCTTGCAGCAATTACCGTGGGACACAGAGACCTGGTGTCTCTCAGCGCAGGGCTGAGAAGCGCCATAGCTATTTGCTCCGCCCTGCCCTGCAAACTCCCCGAGGCCCCGCCCCTCCCAAACTGAGTCAGAGGCTTTTGCAGATAAAAGACTGAGTAGCCTAAGGCAAAGCCTTAATCAACACCTCCTTAAAGATACAGGAGCCAGCCTCACCCAGTGGCCAGAGAGGGACTATACTAAAAAAAACTCAGATCCACAAGGAACACACTTGGGGCAGATGCAATGAGCATAAAAGTCTCACTGAAACAACTCTTGCCCCATAAGGGTGTCTCCAGCACAGAAGTTCTCCCACTGTAGACACAGCTGACTCTCATAACCAAGTGGCTTAGAGGTTAAATCCTTGCGGCGATCACCTAACTCAGAAAGGAAAGCAGCCAAAATGCGGAGACAAAGAAACAGGTCACAATTGACAGAAATGGAGGAAAGAAAACGACAGGATATAGAGTTCAAAACCACGGTTATTAGGTTTTTCAAGAAATTTCTAGAGACTGCCAATAAATTTAGTGATATCCTCAATGAATCTAATGAGACCCTCAAGGATATGATAAAGGACCAACTAGAAATTAAGCATACACTGACTGAAATAAAGAATATTAAAGAGACATCCAACAGCAGATGAGAGGATTGCAAGAAGCAAGTCAAAGATATGAAATATGAAGAAGCAAAACCCACCCAGCAGGACAAGCAAAAAGAAAAGAGAAAAGAATAAAAAAGAAAAAGGATCAAAAAGTATGAAGATAGTGTAAGGAGTCTCTGGGATAACTTCAAGCGCACCAACATCAGAATTATAGGGGTGCCAGAAGAAGAGAAAGAGCAAGATATTGAAAACCTATTTGAAGAAATAATGACAGAAAACTTCCCTCACCTGGTGAAAGAAATAGACTTCCAAGTCCAGGAAGCGCAGAG
>PVJC01045215.1:0-13788 GCA_004026665.1 Murina feae | reverse complement strand
GGCTGGCCAGGCATGCCAGCAGGGGTACATTACCCCCCCCGAGGTGTCCCAGACTGCAAGAGGGCACAGGCCAGGCTGAGGGACCCCCACCCCCCAAGTGCACAAATTTTTGTGCACCAGGCCCCTAGTTTTTTAATATTTATTTATCCCATAACTTGATCAGCTCTTTTCCCTGTATTGACCTTTAAAGATAAAATGTCTTTTAGTATTCACTTTTAATATATACATAATGCTTTTGTATACAACTCTTTATAAAAGTTTATTTTTATGTGATTGATCTATGTCATAATATGCATGCTTGATTTTCATATATGATATATAATATAATATCTATAATTTCTTCTGAGATCTTTGGGATTTATGGGGTCAATATACTTTACACATGAAATGAATGAAAATTTTGGGGGCTACAGGTAAGATTATAATGAATTGAGTGGTGGTTCTTCAAAAGATATGCCTTAAATCCTGGAACCTGTGAATTTTACATTTTTTAAAATAAACTTTTAAATTTTATTAAGGATCTTGAGATGAGATCACTTTGGGTTATTAAAGTGGGTCAAAAATGACATATATACACGTAAGAGAGAGACAGAGGGACATTTTACTATGCTTGGGATATACTTCTGACCAAGAAAACACAAAAAGATGGGAAGGGATGAAAGGTGGCACAATATCTACAGTGAGAAAGACACTCATTTACAGCATAAGAGTTCAAACAAGAGGGCAGAGATTTGTCTTATTTGACATCAATTGGGAACATACATGTGAAGAGAGTCAAAGGTTATGCTGAGCTTTGTATGGCCACAAATGACCCCAAAATGCCATAAGCACTCATTTTTGGATTACAAATAAATGTTAGTGAATAAGTGATTTTGCAGATACAGAATCCATGAATGATAAAGAGTAACTGCATTTTGCAGATACAGAATCCATGAATGATAAGAGCAACTAGTCTTTGAGACTGGTCTACATGCTAAGAGAAGGGATGTAATGATGTTTGTAATACACTTCTGGCACATTTAGCTCTGTGTTGTTTCACATGTCATCTTACAGTAGAGTTGACAGGAGACATTGAGTCATGTTTTGGGATTTCAGTACAAAGAAAGAATATGTATGTAATTTATCTGACACACTCTCCATAATCCTTAGTTTTATCTTTCCACTGATCCAGAGCCAAGTATTTCACAAGGAAGTATAGTCTATTTGTCAAATAGATTATTTAAATGAAAGTTAATCAATAATTCATATCCATTTAAAAAGAAAAGCAACAAATCAAACTGTCCAAAGCTGCTGTGCCAGCAGCTTTACATTTATTATGTCACTTGATCTCAAAACAGCTCTGTAGCATATTATATTTCTATTCTGTCAAATGAAAACTCAAGACTCAGAGTGGCTCGCCAACTTGCGCATGATTTCATAGATAAATATGATGGAGAATGGTCAGTAAAACTCATAATATATGTCAAACTGCAAAGTTCATGACTCTTCCTTACATCATCCTCTGCCCTTGGCCATTTACTAGTACATGTATCCATGTCTTTGATGTAACAAGATTCTTTTTGCTCTATGTAATTGTGAGGTATTATGCTCCTCCCTGGTATTTCAGCTTACCCTGCCAGCTTTGAAAATCAAAAGGCAAATCAGCTGATCATTCTCGAAGGCTTGCTTTTCTGAATAAACTTCTGCTGGAGATACCTTAAGCTGTGAAATATTAAATCGCATGTGCAATGTAAGATGATAGAACAGTTTTGAAATAAGTATAGCAATTACTTTTTTATCTTTGCGCTGAGTATATATGTATCTATATCTCTCTACATATCTATGCAGGAAATGTTCAAGCCCAACACAAAGGATTTTTCCCCTCTGCCATTTCAGAGTAAGTTGCCGATCTAATCTTCTACAGAAAACATTCCTGTGTAAAACCACAGTATAACTATCAAAATCAGGAAGTCATTATTGGTATTATACTAGCCTTTTATCCTCAAACTCCTTTGAACTTTCACCAATAGCCCAATAGTGTCCTTTATAGAAAAAAATGAGTCCGTTTAAAATCACTTGTTGAGTTTAGTTTCTGTACTTTAATCTCCTTGAAAATGAACCAGTTCCTCATTCAGTTTTTCCTTGAATTGTCATCACCTTGACACTTTTGAGGATTATAAGCTTGTAATCTTGTAAAATATCCCTTGATTTGTTTTCTTCTGATTTTTTTTTCTGGATTTGATACCACAGGAATATTGCAGAAGTGATGCCCCTATTCTACCTACTACATCTTGTTATGTGGAATTTGACATCAATTTGTACCGTGGTGGTGATGTTAATGTTGATAATCTAATCACAGTGGTATCAGTAATTCTCCAATATAAAGTTAATCTCTTTTCCTGGTACTTAATAAATATTATGGGGGCAGAAACCCAAATGCCTTTTTAATACGCTATTGAACTTTTAAATAATTATTTTCAAAATGATTATCTACACAGACTGAAGCTTTTCTACGTTGTTCAGTATATTACACTGATATGAAAGATTTACCTCCCATGTAAAACACTTCTCATACACCACTAAATTTTTCTTTAGACATAAGCTCAACTAGCACATTATAAAATGAGATTAGTTGCGGTATAATCAAGTCCATGTAACAATAGTTACAAGAAGATCTATTGCTCTACAATTAATGCCAAGTATTTTTCATAATTTTCTATTATTCTCCTGATGCATAAAATAAATACTAAGATAAGAAATCATTCAACTAAGCATTTAGTGTCACAGACTGAATTGTGTTCCTCTAAATGTCTAAGCTCTGACCTCCCTCCCATGAATCAGAATGCAGATTGTGACTGTATTTGGGGAAAGGATCTTTAAAGCAGTAATTAAGTTACAATTAGGACTTTCAAGTGGACCCAATCTTACTGGTATCCTTACAATGACAGGACATTAGGATGCAGAGAGACAACAGGAGTATGTGTGCATTGGGAAAAGACCGTGTGAGGACACAGAGAAAACGTGGCCAATCTGAAAGCCAGGGTGTAAGAGACCAGAGTGATGAAACCTCGATCTTAGACCACTAGCCTCCAGAACTATGAGAACATTTTTGTTTAAGCTATCTTGTCTGTGGTACTTTATTTATTTGGGTAGCCCGGAAAACTAATACCCTTCATGAAAACATTTTGCCTATAAATAAGATGAACTGAAAACATGTTTCCTACAAAATGGATAGACTGTTCACTAAATAATTAAAAATAATTAAGATACTATATGCAGTTGTTAGATGCTGTGTTTTGGCTTATTTCTGGAATAGTAGCTCCTCTATTTCAGTTAAATACTTAAAGAAGTTATCTTCAAAATGATTTCAAGCAAAATAACATTAAAGTACAAATATAAAATAAAAGGCATGAAAGGAAAATTACTATTCTATAAGTCAATAAACTTTATGAATAAAATGTGTGTATCATATTATTTTGAAAATGTCATACTTTGATTAAATGTATCTCTCACTTAGTTAATTATGCAAATGAGCAAGTCCAATAGATAACTTGACCCTAATAATGGCTAATGTATAATGATTGTCAACAATTAAGAATATGCATGAGATAAATCTGTGGAATATGTGAGCAATAAAATATGTAAAATCAAGAGCTAAAGTATATAGCTTATTCAGTAAAAGTTGGCAAACATTGTAATTAAATGATTTACTGCAACTGCAAAATATGCAAAGAAGAGCAAGGAACCTTATTTATTAAACTGCAGTATTGGATCATCAATAGTTTTGGATAATTTTATTTTAAAAATAGCTTTTATAATTATTTATTCTGCTCCATCAGCAAATTATGCACCTCAGTCATTGATCTATATGAAAAATTAATTGGCTAACAATGGGATTTTATGATTGCAACAAAGGAAATTCATTGAGATACTAAAGAGTTTATGTGCATAACTTAAAAACTTTAAGTGGTATCTTAGAGGATTTTACAGCTTGCTACTATTAAATTTCCTTCAGACTTCTCCCATACACACTTCTTTTTAGCAAATCTTGACTGACAGATTATTATGGGTTACAAAATTAAATGCTTAAATAAAATTAGTGATGATAATAATGAGCTGTTTGCACAATTTCACATATGATCATGACCTAGTAATGGATACCAGAATTTTTCTTCCTCTATATATAACCTTAAACTGGACAGAAAACATAAAGCAGCTGTTTTCAGAAACTGGACTGTAGGGAGTATATGACTGTTATTCCTGAGAAAATCAAAACTCATGCAGTGAGCCCACGATATCTCTAGTTCTATGAATAAAGACAATTTCACAACCACCGAGTAGTAAATTAGGGACCAAGAGAGCATAATGGTTTTACTGAGCTGAGGAAGCAGACACAAGAGTTCAAGTCAGCTAGATAGATGAAAGTTGTTGTGTACATAGGAGACCCAAATTCTGTGTATGGTTTTCCATAAAAAATTGAATGAGGGCTACAATGTATATTTGCATAGTGAGACTATAGCAATCTTACCATAGAGCAAAAACTATAGGCTTAAAAAGTGAACAGGAATACTGGAGATCAAGAAGTCCTGGGGAGCATTGAGGTCTGGAAAAGAAAACAAAGTTTAGCCTCCAAAACAATGTATAGAATATAATTTCAAAAAATTAGCATACAAAAAATCCTCACAATGGGAAAATACTAATGAATGTGATTATTCCTTGGGTAAGTAAACCTTAGAGGCTCTGTAGTGACTTGGATCATTGCTATGAATCTCTGTTCTCCTTGCACAGATATTGCACTACATAGGGTGATGAGGATGATGAAGCATCAATTCTATGATACATTGAAAAAATTGCTTACTAGGTTTTACTGTTGTTTAGTTTTATTCATATTTATTTTGTTTATAGATTCATGATGATTGAGATATGGTCTATACTAATAAAAGGGTAATATGCTAATTAGACCAGAACTCTTCCAGATGTCCTTCCAGACAAAAGCACAGTGGCCAGGGCCAAGGCAAATGTGGTTAGGGGCTATCAGGCTGGCAGGGGAGAGCAGTTAGGGGTGATCAGGCTTGTAGAGGAGAGCAATTAGGAGCGATCAGGCCAGCAGGCCAAGGGGTTAGGGATGATCAGGCAGGCAGGCAGAGTGGTTAGGGATGATCAGGCAGGCAGGCAGGCAGGTGAGCATGTAGGAGCCAGTGGTCCTGATTACAAGAGGGATGCCTGACTGCCCGTTTAGGCCCAATCCCTGTGAGATTCCTATGGGATCGGACCTAAATAGGCAGTTGGACATTCTCTGAGGGGTCCTGAATTGGAGAGGGTGCAGGCCGGGCTGAAGAACTCCCCCACCCACACACACAAATTTTGTGCACCGGGCCTCTAGTATAAATAGAAATTTTTAACATAAGAGAAAAACATGGCATCTACCCAAGGGTATAGTTATTGATGAAATATAATAGTTATAAATTTAAAAATGTTGACCAGTTTATTTTATTTTCTGGAAGACCAAAACAAAATATCAAATTAACTCATTTGCTCTGAAAAATTATTAGGGTTATAAAGAAATTTCTCAATTCACTTCTATCTGGGTTCCTGTAGATAGAATCAACAATAGGGGTGGATCACTGATGTGTGATTCATAAAACTAAAATTTTAAGGTTTTGTTACAATATATATTGGGCATATTCCTAATGTCTAATCCACAATGAGTGCTGAATAAATGATGTTGCCACTACTTGAGCCAGACATCAAGTAAGTTTGAAGCATCGAGAACAAAGTTTGAATCAAAATCTGAAATTTTGGCTGTTGGACCTTAGGTAAAGTTATTTAACTTCTCTAGAGATCATTTCACACCATTGAAAATAACAAAATGAGACAAAATACAGTATAGGACAAAGGGCATTAGGTTGCAGAGTTTTATGATTATGAGTGATAATGCATGAATCCCAGAAGATTGTTTGACTCAGAATTGGCTTTCAATAAATAAAAGATCTATGCTCTTATATTTTGGAAGCAGACTGGTATGGTAGAAAGAAGACTTCTAATTTTAGTTCTACAGCATGCATGATTTTGTGTGGAAGTCACTCACTCACCTTCCCTTACCCTTTCTTTATTCTCTGATATTAAAAGGAAGAAGTAATACTCAAACTTTGGAATTTAGATGTATACTTTTGTGTTGTTCTCAATTGCAAGTTTCTTCTGCCTAAAATTAAAAAGGTTTTACTAAATTCAGTATATACTTATGAGAAACAAATTTAAAATTATGCATTTATAGTTGTAATTTAAGTGGTTCATAATATATGTTGTATTTAAACAACCTGCATTGTCTGTTGAATGTATATGCAATTTTAAGGCAATATTGAAAATATAAAAGTGCTAATTGATATATGGGATTTTTTTTCTTTTTCCCTTTCTTGTTAATTTTGACTTTTAAAGCTAATACCAATACCTTTTGGAGTAGAAAGCCAGAGAATGTGATAATACATTCCTCATGAAAGATTTCAGAAAAGAAAGCAATTTTAAGTTTTAAGAAATGTCTAAAAGTCCCCAGATATCTTGGCTCAGTGGTTGAACATCAAGCTATAAACCAAGAGGTCACTGTTTGATTCCTGTTTGGGGAACACACATGGGTTGAGGGATCAGTGTGGGGCTTGCAGGAGGCAGCTGATCAATGATTCTCTCTCATCATTGATATTTCTATTTCTCTCTCCCTCTCCCTTCTTCTCTGAAATCAATTATATCTATAACTAGGGGCCTGGTGCACAAAATTCGTGCATGGGGGGGAGGGGGGGTCCCACAGCCTGGCCTGTGCCCTCTCATAGTCTGGGACCCCTCTGGTGATGTCCACCTGTTGGGGTGGCTGACCAGCCTGGGTGACAGGCTGATGGCTGTGTGCAGGCTGGCCAAGCCCCCCAGGAACGTCCCTCACCCCATTGGGTTATGGCCAGCATGGGTGATGGGCTGATTGGCGCTTTCAGGCTTTAACGCTGCCCACAGCTCCCATTGACCCAATGTCCCAGCAAGGCTGGCTGGACACAGGTTTTTGGGGTTTATTTATCTTCTATAATTGATGCTGTTCCTTTAAGCCGGCCTACTAACTACTAATGAAACCTCCTCTCTGCTTCACCTCACGGCGTCTATAATGAGACAATGTTACTCTTAGGCCTGCTGTTTCCTTCAGCTCCCGAGGATTCTGTGATTGTTATATTATTGCAAATGTGTGTTTCGCTAGAGGCAGTTTAAGCGGAGCGGGCGCAGTTTCACTTTCACTCCCGCTGCAATGGAAGCTGCCGTTTACTCAGGTCCGTGAGTGGCGGCCTCCATGTTGGCTGGGCTAATTTGCATACAGCCTCTCTGATTGGCTGGTGGGTGTGGCTTACCCCGTCCCGGAGAAATAATTAATTTCAATATTAAGCTTTTATTAGTTAAGATAATAAAATAGTAATATGCTAATTAGCTCGGGAGACCTTCCGGACATCCTTCTGGACAAAGCCATGGTGGGGGGGGCTGAGACCAAGGCGGTGAGGGATAATCAGGCCAGCAGGGGAGGGCAGTTGGGGGTGAGCAGGCCAGTATGGGGGGCAGCTGGGGTTAATCAGGCCGGCAGGTAGAGTGATTAGGGGCAATCAGACAGGCAGGCAGGTGAGCAGTTAGGAGCCAGCGGTACCGGATTGTGTGAGGGATGTCAGACATCCCCCAAAGGGGTCCCAGATTAAAAAGGGTGCAGGCTGGGCTGAGGGACACCCCCCCCCCGCATGAATTTCATGCACTGGGCCACTAGTATATATATATATTCAATCTCCTGGAATTTTGATAATATTTCATAAAAATATAACACTTTCTACAATCATATTTGTGCCTTAAAACATAGCCTTACGTGACATTGAGATGGATGAATTTTGTTGTGGAAACACATTGATAAGAGTGGAGGATTTAGGAATAAAGCTGGTTTAAAGTAATCTTTCTATACTTTTTGATTGATGTCTGCTTGCCAATGCTGAGGTGTTTCTATTTAAACCTCTACTCTATATAGTACTATGAAATTTAAGTGAGATGTTTGTCTTCAAACCTTCCTTAGTGATTAAATAAGTAATAATTTCAGAGATAATTTGAACATCAAACTTTCTCATAAACTAGCCAACCCAAAGAAAAGAACTTTAACTGGGTTTCATAATATGCACAGCTAACCGTCAGTCTGGTTAAGTTGCCTCTGTTACTTTAAATTTTTTAATTCTAAACTTGGGGCAACTCAGTTGCAATTATGTCACATTTTAGCACTACAGCAAATTGATACTTTATGCAGAATCTTATAAATTAAATAAAACTGGATTAATCATTCTATGTTATACCATATCCTGAGTGGACAAATTTCTAAGTTCTGTAGAATTGTATAACACCAAAAATAGAGTGGCCTATTTCTCATTTTCAAGTGTTTAGTGTAGAGAATAATTTGCTGTGTATATGGTATTCTGATTTATAATCACCTATTATTACATCTGCTTAATACATCCTCCTAAAACTTTCAACAGAGAAGCAGAATGAAAAGAGTAAAAATGTTTTTAAAAGTATTCTGTAGTAGAAGTTCAATAAGGGAGGTGGAGAAAAGTCACAGAGGTCTAATGGTGTTGCTTAATGATGGTGAGGAAACGTCACAGAAAGGCCTATATAAATACATTGGTGATAGGAGAGCAAAATGGAATATACCTTTTTATGTTTGACTTCTCAGTTCTTAGCTTACTGGACAATGCTACAACCTTTCAATATCTGGCTCTCTTTAGCCCTGCTGACATCAACACCCCTGTGTATTAGATAGCACAGTTAATGAAGGACATGCCACTGTACTTGGTGTGAACCCTGAGATCTTCAGAGGCTATATGGCCACCTTTTAACCCTGAGCTGTTTTGTTTTGTTTTTAATAATGCAAATATATAGAAGGAAAAATTATATTGGTGTCACTGCTGCTCCAGCCTCCTGATTGCAGGGGCTGTCATGATCTCAATGCTGCAAACTACTGTCGGTGTGGTAGGGACAGAAAGGTGTCACTTTGGCAGTGATTGATGGAAAAAGACACTCAAGAAGAATGTCCTAAAAAAGGCTAAGACAATTTGAAAAATACTTAGCCTCTTAGATATTAGAAATATTTTTTGTTTGTTTTTCTATAAGACGGCAGTAATAAATCCTACGAGTATATTCATAGTCAAACTTCAATGGTATGTATTGTCTTTGCACTTAAATAAAATATGATACTTAAATGAAAATTTCTAGTAATTAATATTTATGATCTGAAATTGTATCAAAAAACCATCTAGCTGATATACCTTGGTGCTCATAGTCCTCTAATTGCTTGTCTTATTACAACAATTGGCCTCCTTTTCCTTTAGCTCCTTCATTCTCCTGTTTAAAAACTATTACTGAAATGACCTTTGATTTTTGTGCAATAACTGAAAAAGTCATTTAAAAAAATAGTATTGGGGTCATGGATAATATTTTAAAAGTTAATTTATGGTACTGAATAGGAAAGGCTAAATTGTACCTCTTTGAGGTAGGAAAGCACCACCATGTTTTCCAAATTTGAAAACTGCAAATCACAGAACAATCCACATCAATATTATTTCTTGAAATAAGTGTGATTTCACATAGATGGTAGGCATTAAAATCGTACCAAAGGAAGGAATATAGTTCTCAATGATTCGTTCTTCTGCTTTGTTCCACCCGGGGTTCACAATTTATTACTGGCTTCACAAGATGCTGAGCAAAACCGAGACCCCAAGTATGTCAAGATGACACAGTTAGATATGGTCATTTAATACCTTACAGAAATAAGGTCAGCAGATATTTCCACATGTCAGTCACAGTAGCCTCTGACTTTAGCACAATGGGCATCTAGGAAGGTCTCCAAGGATGTTCTATAGGTGAAAATGTATATGAGGAGTAGACATGTGGTTTTCAGACTAGTTCTTGCTTCTTGACCGAAAAGAGACCTTTCAACACATTCCGGAACTCTCAGTAGTTAACTTCTTATTTTAATAGCTGCTTACCAAAAAGTTGGAGTCAAAAGAACACCAGGTTCTTCCCCGTTATAATCCACGTAGGAAGGAGCATTTTAGAATACTCAGTGCTTTTCTTTCCCAGTGTGCCTAATCTTAGATGATTACATATGTGTCAGCAAACCCTGAAAAGCCAGTTCTCACGAAAGCCATTGCTTGAAGTTTTCTCATTTTGAAGCTGTCCTGAAAGAAGCAGCAAATAACCAGTAGGAAGAACAGGCAAAGGCAGTGGCATGGTGACTCCCAAGCCCTGATAAAGAAAAAAGTGACAATAAAATGAGAGGGAATTGAGACTGTCATTTATTTACCACCATTCCTGTTTCTGTGTCTAGTAACTACTGGTACATGTTCCAAATGCAGAAATTAACCTTTTAAGCTACAGATGGGTTTGTTATGGAAATGCCTCCTGCAGATTTCTTCTTATTCATTAAATTGGAACATTTTTATTTTTCTTTCTTTTTTTTTAGTTTTGTTTTATTTTATTATTATTATTATTATTATTATTACCAAATTTAGGCAAGGATCTTTCTTAAAAATTGGCCCACCCAAATGGTCCCAGATCCCCAGATTTGAAAACCTGAAATCATCTGAAATATGTTTGTCCTTCACCTTCTGTAGTCACCAGAGGAGATTATTCTATTTTGTTTTTTTAAACAAATATTGGATTCCACTTTTCCCCTTTCTTTTTAACACTTTGGGCATTAGTTCATTGTTATTTTTGTGCATTGCAAACATCTTGACTCAGCCTGTGACTTGTTTTTTCATATTCTGATGTATTTTATTAATAGACTATTTCTCAGGACAGTTTTAGATTTACAGAAAAACTGAGAAGATAATACAGAGAGTTCTCATATACTCTACACCTAATGCCCCTATTACTAACATCTCACGTGAGTGAATATGGTTCATTGTTTAAATTAATGAGCCAATATTAAGACATTATTATTAACTGAAGCCCATACTTTATTCAGATTTCCTGGATTTTTAACCTAACATCCTTTTTCTGTCCCTGGATCCCATCCAAGTTCCCACAAGACACTTAGTTGTCCTGTGTTCTCAGGCTCTTCTTGAAGTAGCAGTTCTCAGACATTTCTTGTTTGTGATGTCCTTGACAGTTTTAAAGAATACTGGTTAACTATTTTATAGGGTGCTTCACTACTGGGATTTGTCTGCTGGCTTTCTCATGAAAAACTGGGTTATAGGTTACTGGAAGGAAGGCCACAAAGGTCACCATCCCATATTAAGGGCACACATACCCCACATGATTTACAACTGTTGATGTTGACTTTGAACATCTGCCTGAGGTAGCTTGTCAGGATTCTCTATTATAAAGTTACTATTTTTCCCCCTTTCCATATATACTTTCTGGAAGGAAGTAACTTTATATAGCCCACATATTAGGAGTCAGAATACTGTTTTTTTAGTCAGAATTCCTGATGGATAAACTCAAGCAAACGCAGCTTCCTCGCCAGGCCAGTGTTGCTCAGTGGTTGAGCATTCACTCATGCACTAAGAGGTCACAGTTTTGATTCCCAGTCAGGGTACATGCATGCATTTTTGGCTTAATCCCAAGCAGGGGGCATGCAGGAGGCAGCCAATGTTTTCATCTCTATCTTTCTATCTTTCTAAAATCAATAAAATCATCAATGTTTTCACCTCTATCTTTCTATCTTTCTAAAAATCAATAAAATCTTATTTAAATAAAAATATTTGAAGATAACATGCCTCAAAAAACTTGATGTGTATCACATGAATAGAGGGAGGTATTTATTCATAATAAAGTCAAATGAAGAAGTATAAATTAAGACAAATTAATATATATATATATATATATATATATATATATATATGGTTACAGAAATATTGAAAAAGTAAAATGAATGTATATCCTTGACAGTTAATAATCTATTTAATGCAGAGCCTGAGAAGAAATAGAAAACTCAAAAATTAGAATATAGTCTTTAGAAAAAGATTTTTCTTGATGTATGATATATAAAGGGGAAACAAGCCTTATATAATGGTTCCTCAAACTGATATTTTTTCAACAGAATTAGTAGAGATTCTTTTATTAAAAAAAAAAAAAGCAACTCTCTATCCTTAAAAAAAAAGGAAAGAAAACATGCTATGGTTATTCCACCAAAGAATCTTATTAGAAGGTCTAGCTGTTTCAGATACATATGAAATTAAAAAACTAACAAGCACATCCTATATAATAAAAGGGCAATATGCAAATTGACCCTAACAGCAGAACCACTGGGAATGACTGGTCACTATGACACAAACTGACAACCAGGGGGACAGATGCTCAATGCAGGAGCTGCCCCTGGTGGTCAGTGCGCTCCCACAGGGGGAGCTCTGCTCAGCCACAAGCCAGGCTGCCAGCTGCCAGCATAGCGGTGGTGGCAGGAGACTATCCCACCTCCTCAGCAGCACTAAGGATGTCTAACTGCAGCTTAGGCGTGCTCCCCACTGACAAGTGGACATCCCCTGAGGGCTCCCAGGCTGCTAGAGGGATGTCTGACTGCCAGCTTAGGCCCATTCCCCTGGGGAGCGGGCATAAGCCAGCAGGTGGACATCCCCCGAGGGTTCCCAGACTGCAAGAGGGCACAGGCTGGGCCGAGGGACCCCACCACCCTGAGTGCACAAATTTTTGTGCACTGGGCCTCTAGTTGTGTATAATTATAGGAAACACCCAGTGTTGTGAGACACAAGTTTTAACACTGTTCATATCTTTATATTCATTAATTACTTAAAAGAAAAAAACATATGTTGGGAAAACAAAGGAAGTGAAGGAAGCTAAGAGCATGACATTTAAGGTATATATTGAGTTGAATTTGAAAATAAATACAGTACTTGGATTGGAAGAGAAGAATGAGGTACAAATTTCAGACAAGGCAAATAGCTAGAACAAGGGCTCTGTGTGTGGAGAGGGCAGTAAGGATAGTAGCAATTAATAAGATCAAATGTTAAGTCTAAGTAAAATGGTTATTAAAGTGAAGTCAAACCATATTGTTAATAATGTGGAGCCTCTGTTTTAAACCATGAAAATCCCCCATTTCCATAAGGAAAAAAAATCAAAAGTCCTTTAGTGTGGCATGCAAGTTCATCAATAACTCACTTCAACCAATGTTTTCCTATTCATCTTCCACAGTTTCTTCATCTGTGATCCACTTGTCAACCATAGAAGCCACTTGAATATAGAATATAGTAGTATAAGACCATCCACAATTTAGGTATTAAACACATATGACAACAAATCGTCTTTGGACAATGTCATATATATATATATTAGGGACACACACACATACACACACACACACACAAAAGGCGCTTGGCAGACTGGGGCCATCATAAGACATCCACTGAGGGAGTCCCTCAGCCTGGCCTGTGCCCTCTCACAGTCTGGGACCCCTCAGTGGATGTCTTATGATGGCCCCAGTCTGCCAAGCGCCTTTTGTGTGTGTGTGTGTGTATGTGTGTGTGTGTGTGTATCACCACTGGGAACCTGCCCCCAGCCGCATTTGGGGCTCGGAGCAGTCCTTCTGTGTGTGTCTACCTGCCAGAGGCCTGCCCCCAGGCTTGGAGCAGGCATCCCCTCTATGTTGATCTCTCAGACTCTTGCCCTCCCCTGCATGTTGTTCTCTTTTTTGAGCTGTGACCAAGGCTGGGTGCTGCCTGCCTCCCAAGCTTGCCTACTGCCCATCTTCCTCCAGCCACCAGAAAGCAGGGAAAACCCCGCCTTGTGGTCAGGCCAGCCTTTTCC
>PVJC01045214.1:0-13802 GCA_004026665.1 Murina feae | reverse complement strand
GCTGGGTGCTGCCTGCCTCCCAAGCTTGCCTACTGCCCATCTTCCTCTAACCACCAGAAAGCAGGGAAAACCCTGCCTCGTGGTCAGGCCAGCCTTTTCCTGCTCCCTGATCCCCAGAAGGGACCTGGGAAGGCGCCAAGCAGGCCGCCGACTCTTTCCCACTCATCCGTCCCCTGCTGCCTTCCTTTCACACTTCCCGGTGCCACCAAGGGGTCTGAGGAGCTGCCAAGCAGGACACCGGCCCCTGCAGCCTTGCTTTCCCGCTCCCCGATGTCCCGCAAAGGGCCTGGGAAGCCCACCAAGCAGGCCGCCGACCTCCTGCCACCTCTTACCCGTTCCCCGATGCCCCGCAAAGGGCCTGGGAAGCCCACCAAGCAGGCTGCCAACCCCTTGCCACCTCTTACCCGCTCTCCGATGCCCTGCAAAGGGCCTGGGAAGCCCACCAAGCAGGCCACCGACCCCCTGCCACCTCTTTCCCACTCACGGGTCCTGGGTCCTGCACTGTCCCGCCCTGCAGCCGCTCTGTGCACTCGGGAGGTCCCTCAGCCCGGCCTGTGCCCTCTCACAGTCTGGGACCCCTCGGGGGATGTCCACCTGCTGGCATGCCTGACCAGCCTGGGTGAGGGGCTTTAAGGCTTCCCACAGCTCCCATTGACCCAATGTCCCAGCAAGGCTTGCTGGACGCAGGTTTAAGGGGTTTATCTCCTATAATTGATACACTGTTCCTTTAAGGCGAGGTGGGCTGAGGTAACGAAACCTCCTCTGCTTCACCTCGCAGCGCAGAGTCTATAATGAGACTTCGTTACTCTTAGTAAGTCAGGCCAGGCCTGTTCCCTTCAGCTCCGGAGGATTCTATGATTGTTACATTATTGAAATATGTTTCGGAGCCTGCCTGCCAAGGGCCGAAAACAGTTTCCCTTTCGCTCCTGCTGCAATGGACGCTGCCTAAACGTTTCCTCAGGTCCGTGAGTGGCGGCCGCCATGTTGGCTGAGCTAATTTGCATACAGCCGCTCTGATTGGCTGGTGGGCGTGGCTTACCCTGTCTTGGAGAAACGGTTAATTTTACTATTTTGCTTTTATTAGTTTAGACTAGAGGCTCAGTGCACAAAATTCATGCACTCAGGGGTGGTTGTCCCTCAGCCCAGCCTATGCCCTCTCCCAGTACAAGAGCCCTTGGGGGATGTCTGAATGATGGCTTAGGCCTGTTCCCCACAGACTTAAGCCATTAGTCGGATATCCTTAGCACTGCCATGGAGGCGGGAAAGGCTCCCGCCACTGCCACTGTGCTCTCCAGCCGTGAGCCCAGCTCTGGCTGAGTTGCACTTCCCATGTGGGAGCACACTGACGATCAGGGGCAGCTCCTTCATTGAGCATCTACACCTTGGTGGTCAATGCGCATCACAGGGACCCATTGTTCCCTATTTGGGTTGATTTGCATATTAGCCTTTTATTATATAGAATGAAGTACAAATCACAACCCTTTTTATCCTTTTGAGTCCTGGGGGATGTAATTTTACCTCTCAAAACCTAATCTGCAAAATAAAGACAATAATATCCTCATAATGCAGTTGTTGTAAGGGTTGCAATTACGCATATAAAATGCCTACTAGCATTTAAGTACAATGATACACATCCCTGACAAATAGCAGGGCTTCATACAACTGTTATTTCATTATGTATGTATTCAGTTCTCTTATTATAAGATTATTTTTTCATATCAAGTGATTTTCCTAATCACAAACACACTTATACAGGAAGGGGGCAAAAGTAGGTTTATAGTTGTTCATATGGAAAATAATAAAATAAATAATAATATAGAAATAAACTGTTTTACATACTCATAACAGTAACCCTACTGTTGCCCCACCGTGTATATAGCTTTGCTCAGTGAAGTGCCCAGAAATTAGAGTTAATTTTTAATTAGGTTGGGCAGGACACAATCAGTAAAATGTTACCCCTAAAATCATATCAAGCATTCCATAGTAGGAGGGACTTGAGAATTACCCATTGTTTCTAGATGATCTAGACACTGATTTCATATGGCAAGTAGTCAATGGAAAGTAAGCTATTATATAAACAAACAAACAAAAAAACAAACAAAAGATAAACAAGTGGTGGGAAATGTTCCCATGTGAAGATTTCAGTGGGGGAGGTGAGGAGGAAAAAATGGGTTCAGTGAGAACGTTGGACTAAAGAAAGTCAAGGTGAGATGAGCTCCCTTGTAGACATAGGAAGTGCATGTTTAGGTAAACGGCTACATAGAAGTACCCAGATACACTTAGTGAAAGGACCACAGGCACCCTTTGTCCCAGAAACAAAATGGATAATACAGTCAACCCTTCCGGTTTGAGCTCTAGCCAGTTTGGCTCCACTGATAGTGTTAGCCTGCAGACTGAAGGGTCCTGTACTTCGGTTACAGGCTTGATCCCCAGCCCTGGTTGGGGGTGTGTGAGAGGCAATCAATCTATGTGCCTCTCTCACATCATTGATGTTTCTGTCTCTCCATTCCTCTCTCTCTAAAAATCAATGGAGAAGATGGTGGCATAGGTAAATGCCTGCACATGCAGCCTCCCACAAATACCTCACAATTACAACTAAAATACAGAACAACCATCATTCAGAACTCCCTGAATTTTGAATGAATGGAAGTGCTACAACTAGAGAAGTAATGAAGAAAGCACATGGGGATTGGTAGAAAGGGAGGAGGGCATCTAAATGGGCTGGATCAGCATCCATGTATGTCGGTTTTTATTTTGGAGGGAGATTGTCTCTTCAAAGGCTGCCTGTGAGTAGCAAGGGGTACCAGTCCTACACCAGACCCCCAACCCAGGGTTCCAGATCTGGGAAGAGAAGTCCCTGTAACTTCAGGATATAAAAACCAGTGGAGATTGTGGCTAAGTGACAAGGAGGCTGCTCGAATCCCAGGTGCTCTCCTTAAAGGGCCTACACACAAACTCACAGGGTGAAACTTCTTGCCAGTTCCAGCACCTGGGGACCCAGACATATACAGGAATGAAATGGAGTTTCTGAGGAACAGCTTTCTCTCAGACATGGGTGCTCATGGGTCATTGGCCTGTGCTGGGATCTCTTCTATTATAGGGCTGACTGGCAGCCATATCTGAGTCTCCACCAGCCTGGAGCACACTATTTGCTCCACCCAATTTCCAGCCCCACCCAACTGTTTATAGAAGCTTTTCCATATGAATGCCCTGTCCTGGCTCAGGCTTTAGACTTTACTAAAACTTCTCAACAAGCTGCAGCTGGGTCAGTATGTCCCAAACTTATCAACAAAAGACCCAAGATCTGGCATTCCTACCAGCCTGCCTTGCTTCACAACTGGCCTCACCTGGGCACCTCCAAGCCCAATACAAATAGCAAATAGAAGCCGTCTGCAGATCCCTCTGTTAGCTCCTGCTAGGTAGACCCAGACAGTGGCTGAGTTTGCACCTCCCCAAAGGCCCCAGAGCGAGTGAATCTTGTGGACAGCTTCAGACCATACCAGATTACAACTATATATACCCACAAGTGACACACTCAAGGGGCAGACTCAGTGAGCACCAAAGCCCCATTGAAGCAAGTCTTGCTCCATAGGGCTGTCTCCTGCACAGCCACTCTTCCACTATAGTTTCAGCTGGTACCCACAGTCAATTGGCCTGGAGATCAGTTCCTCCCAGTGACACCAATAACAATCAAGGCTAAACTGTCAAAAGACTGTGTAGACAGCCCACACAGGGATACACCAAGAGAGCCCAACAGTAGAGTAGAGGATTTCAAGAAACAAATGAATGATTTGGAATATGAGACAGCAAGAATCCAAAAAATATGAAGATAAACTAAGGATCCTCTGAGACAGCTTCAAGCACACCAACACTTGCATTATGGGGTACCAGAAGGAGAAGAGAGAAAGATATTGAAAACCTATTTGAAGAAATAATGACAGAAAAATTCTTCTACCTGGTGAAAGAAATAGACTTACAAGTCTAGGAAGCACAGAGAATCCCAAACAAAAGGAATCCAAGGAGGACCACACCAAGACACATCATAGTTAAAATGCTAAGGGTTAAAGACAAAAAGAGAATCTTGAAAGCAATAAGAGAAAAGCAGTTAGTTACCTACAAGAAAGGGTCCATATGGCTGTCAGCTGATTTTTCTACAGAAACTTTGCAGGCCAGAAGAAAGTGGCAAGAAATAAAGTGATGAATAGCAAGAACTTACAACCAAGATTACTCTACTAAGCAAAACTCTCATTTAGAATTGAGGGTCAGATAAAGAACTTCACAGACAAGAAAATGTTAAAGGAATTCATCATCACCAAACCAGTATTACATGAAATGTTGAAGGGCATAAGGATATTCTTTAAGAAAAGGGAGAAGAAGAAGAAGAAGAAGAAGAAGAAGAAGAAGAAGAAGAAGAAGAAGAAGAAGAAGAAGAGAAGAAGAAGAAATGTGAACAATAAAATGGCAACAAATAACATATCTATCAACAATTGAATCTAAAAATCAAAATAAATAAACAAGAAATCTAATGAACAAAAATACACCTGGTGAATAAGGTAGAATTGGAAGCATGGAAGCATGAAACAAACTGACAAATCTCAGAGGGAAGCAGGGGTGGGAAGAGATTTACCAAACATCTTACCTATGGACCCAGACATTAGGGTAGTGAAGGTTTGGGGTAGGAACCAGGTGGAGGGGGGCAATGGGAAGAAGAAGGGGGACATCACTAATAAAAGCCTAAGTGGTTATCATGCGTGATGCCCTCACACTGTCACAAGATGGCTGCATGCACAGCGGGCATGTGCACAGGTGGGTGGGGCTGGGCTTGATGTTGCATGCACAGCACAGAGCATTCTTGGGAGTCCCACCTCCACGAGTGAGGCCTGACTAGGGGTCCCCGAGCTCTGTGAAGTGAGGCCTTCCTGGGGGTTCTGGGGGTCTCACCTCTCAGCTCTGTGTAACACAGAGGAGGGACTCCAGTGCTGCCCTACCTCTTTGGGGCAATCCATCGAGGAGCCTATCCCTTTGGGGAAATTGATCTCAGGGCTCCTGCACTGTGACAGGGTACAGGCCAGGCTGGGGATCCCTCCCCCTGTGAGTGCACAAATTTTGTGCACTGGGCCTCTAGTAAAAAATAAAATAAAAGCCTGGTTGATATGAATGATTGACTAAAATGGCCAGTCGCAGAAGAGCACAGTGCTGTGATTAGAGGCATTCTGTGATTGGAGCCTTGTCGCTTTTCCGTGTTCCACAACAGATTATGGAAGGACTCTTCATGAAATGTAGGAAGAGGTGGGTTGTTTTTTAAAGATTGTTTGTTAATAAACCAACTTCCTTCTTTTGGTTATAAAACTTTTTAAAATTACAATAGCAGAGTTGAATAGCTGCAACAGAGATCAGATGTCTGTGAAGCCTAAAATATTTCCTCTCTGATCCTTTAACACAAAGCTAGATCCAGACATCAGAAGATCTTCATTTATGTTCTCCCAGGACTAGGATATGTGTGCTCACAAGAATAAGAATAGCACATTGGACTTAAAAGAAAATTATCCATCTAATATAATAAAAGAGTAATATGCAAGTTAACCATCACTCTGATACAAATATGGTGGCTGGGACAAGACATTTGCGTCGTCACCATGGTGACGATGCAGGCGTTCTGTCCAGCCCACTGGAAGAGGGTCTCTTGGCCTGTTTGGTTGCTGCTGCTGCTGGGGTTCTGGGCCCCCTAGAGCCCAGGTCTCCACTCTTCAGACCTCAGTGGCTGACCAAAGTGTAGAGACTTGCAGGGGGCCCGGCACCCCAGTGGCTCCGAGCCCCACCTTGATGCAGACCCCTGGCCTGCAGGGGGCCCAGCACCCCAGAAGCTCCCAGACCTGTGGTTATGGAGGTGCTGGGGCCATTGGGGTCAGAGGAGCAGAGACACAGCCCACAGGGGGCTCAGCATCCAGTAGCCCCACGCCCAGCCTCAGTGCTGGGGTTGGAGGAGCAGAGACAAACCTTCAAGTGGGCCCGACTGCCAGCAGCTCCAAGCACCAGAGCCTCAGAGAAGCTGGGGCCACTGGGGCTACAGCAGAGACACAAATCTGCAGGAAACCTGTGGTAAAGGAGATAAACTATCATAACTTTATCTCCCTTTCCACAAGATGAGAAAACTGACCCTGATTTATTTAGTGATATGACCTACACCTTTCTACAAGCACAATGTATGTTATGACCACTCCCAGGAAGGTCTGGTCAGGGAATAACACTACTGTGGCAAATCATCTAAGAAAGGAAACAAGCTTTTGTTGGGTTTATTGTGAAGGTCAGAGAACATGCCACCCCAACATATGCTGTGTTGTTATATTGATGATCTTGATCTGCAGATGCTTGAAAAACAGCAAATGTAAGGAGAGGCTTTCACTAAAGTCTCCTGATCTGCCTAAAATCAGACCCCCACAAAAGATTCCCTCAATGGGAAAAGTGTCATCAGCCAGTGAAGTCTGACTCTTGTCACAGGACAGGAGACTAGAAGTTGACATCACACCCAAACTTTGTTATAAACTATCTCCCCACCCCCATTCATCTTTCCTAAAACGCATGTACTCTCCTCTAAGAGGCCTAGATATTCCATCCCCTTTTCCTAGGAAGAAGGTATTTAAATCTGAATTCTAAGCCACCTTGGGGAGTTATTCATTTTTCCCTGGGATCTCCCACATATACACCAGGTACACATGTTAATGAACTTTTATTTTTCTCTTGGTCATCTTTCATAACAAGGGCCTCAGCTAAGAACTCAGAAGGGTAGAGGAACACTGTTTTCCTCCTCCATAATTCTGTCTCAGGAAATCAAATCCCAGGCTGAACAGTGAGTTTGGCTCAAGTGCCAAGCAGTCTCGGCTGAGGGGAGGGAAGCTTCTAGGGGGAAATCAATGATATTGATGTTGAAGTAGGACAGAGGGCACATGCATGGTTGCTGGTGGGAGTTTAAAGTGGTTCAACATTTTTGGAGGAGGATTTGGCAAAATCAATAGAAATGTTCAAAGCACATCCAAGAGTCTTCTTCTAGGAATCTCATCTGCTGAGATAAAGCACCAGTGCATAAGCCCTGGTGAGAACCCAGGATACTACTGCAGGCTCCCCTTCCACAATAGGAAAACCTGCTAACAACCTGCATTTTTAAGACAAGGTGGCATCTATAGTAATATGCTAATTAGACTGAACATCTTCCAGACAACCTTCCAGACGTCCTTCTGGACAAAGCCATGGTGGCAGGGCTGAGGCAGAGGCAGTTACAGGTTATCAGGCAGGCAGAGAGCAGTTAGGAGGATCAGACCAGCAGGGGAGAGCAGTTAGGGGGATCAGGCCAGCAGGCAGGTGAGCGGTTAGGAGCCAGCAGTCCCGAGGATTTCCCGATTGGAGAGGGTGCAGACCAGCCTGAGGGACCCCCCCCCTCTACAAGTGCACAAATTTTTGTGCACTGGACCCCTAGTCTATAAATATAAAACCTTAATATGCAAATAGACTCAATGGTGGAACAACTTAACAACTGGTTGCTTTGACGTGCACTGACCACCAAGGGGCGTGTGTGAAACATGGTGGGTATCAGCATCAGGCTGAAGGGCACAGAACATGGCAGGCATTGGCCATGGTGGGAGGGTGTAGAAGGTGAACAGGGGCGCCAGACCAAGGCGGAGCACCAGTCACTGTCATCAGGGGAAACCTCTAGTGGTTACTGAAAATTATTTGCTCCCACACACCATGGTCCTGCCCGGTGCTTACACGTACTGCCAGGGCCCAACACCAGCCCTGATCACTAGGTGCTATCAGCGGGTGCAAGTGGCAGCTGCCAGCCCTGATCACCCCTCAAGGGCTTCTCCACCTCCCCCTGCTCCTTAGGGACAATCAGGGCAGCAGCTGCTGCTCATAACCACTGTCAGCACCAAGTGATTGGGATCACTGCCAGGCACTGGCAGCAGGTGCGAGCTGCCATCTCTGGCGCTGGCTGTGGGTGCAAGCTGTCAGCACATGGGAATGGCAGGTAGGAGCAGGGCTGCTGGTAGGACCAGGGGCCATGGTGGGAGGGGCCAGGCGGGAGCATGGAGGCTGGGCCAAGACCCGTCCCTGTACCCACCACAGCCTCACGGGCCACAGCTACTTTCAAGGTGCACAAATTCGTGCACTGGGTACCTAGTGCCTAATAATATGAATAAATAACAAAAATGAACAAAGAAGAAGTCAAATATATTTAGCTCTTGGATCCTCAAACCACCCCACATTCTACAATCATATTAGAGCTGAAATCTGTAGAGGGACTGATTAGTGTGAAGCGTGTGAAGAATTGAGAATAAGTCTTTAATCAGCTAATCAAAACTGCCTTGCCAAAATTCCCTTTCTTCAGCAGAAGATGCATTGAATAAACTGTTCTTTCTACACACAAGGCAGAATCTGAATGCCATTTCAGTGAGTGGTTAATTGTCAAACTGTGCTTAATGCCAGATTTTCTTCAAATATAAGGAGATTTACTCAGGTCAGGGCAGAAGTTAGTATGGCATAGTGCAAAAACAGAGTGGTTAGCCTTAGATCTGGACTAGTGTGGTGTTGAACAGTTTGCCTAACCTCTCAAACCCAGGGCATCCTCATCTGTAAAATGATAAAAATAAGTCCTTAATTGTGGTGTTTTGGGAAGGAGTAAATGTGGAATGTAAGCAAAGTAGCCACATAATAAATGCATGACTCCCTCCCTGTCAGCATGTGTGGGCAACTGTATGCATTGAAATGGTTATCATTTCAACACCCCAAAGTGATATTGACTGCTATTGCTTACTAGAAAGTCTCCTTAAGGTGTTTATTTGGGGGAAGAGATTAACTTCTAGATTTGGCTTTAATTTGAATTTTTGCCTAGATACATGATTTTTTTATTTCAACCCTAGAGAAGTATGCCATGTTTCAACATATTTCATGTGTTTTCAAATCCTGCTGTGTTTTCCTAACTACTCTATGTTCCTTACACTGAACATGCAAGCATTTGCAAAATTAATTTAAAAATCATTTTTCTTCAGGAAATAAAGGAAAGCTTTCTAGAAGTTGTTTCTTCTTGTGGTGCTATTAGGATTCTTTATAGAATCAAATGCTTAAATCTTCCCTGAAACCATTTCATTAAGATAAAGAAAAGACTCTTCAAATACTGCAACCCATTCCATGCTTTAATGGCAGGAGTTGTGCAATGAGATAGAAACTCAGTTTTAGGTGCTGCTTCCATAGAACCAACCATGCGACATCGGTGCATTTCCATTCCCGGCTCATTGAGGCAGATGCCTCTTTGGACTCCTGTCTGACTAGGATTACATCCTGAGGCCCCACAGCTACCTGTCAGCAAACAGCATAAAACTATGCTGTCAGGAAGTCTGCCTTACCTAAGACTGACTTCCAGCTTTGCTTGCCAACAGATCCCCAGGTCTTTAGAATTTGTGACCATATCTATTGCTTAGGTGCCATTCTCTCTCCTAGATGCCTCTGTGCTTGAACCTTCGTCTGCTGCCACCAAACCTCTCTGATCAGTTGAACTTGGCCTTGCTCCATTCAGACAGCCATGGTCATGGCTCTGCCATCCTGGCCTGACCTGGCTCCATCCTCCTGGGGCCCTGGTGTAACCAGGTTTGACATGGGAATGCAGTGCCAGACACTCTCAGGGATCTACTACAGGCTAATAAAAAGGCCCCTGAGAATACCAACGCGATTCTAGTTTGCAAGCAGAACAGATCCTCTTATTGAAGATACTAAAGGCCATCTCAGTGGCAGTTTTAATCAAACTATGTCTGTGTCAGTTTGAAAGAGCCAGTTTATAAATTATCATAAATTTTAAGTCTTAAAGTATTTTTTCTTAAAAGTAGTATGTGGCCTGGAGAATGAAGAGCACGACCATGTGTACATTCTTAGAAAAACCTAAAAATCTCAAAGAAAGAAAAGGATGCTACATGTCACCTGACCCATGGGAAGCCCCCTAGCTGCTGACAGTGACTCACCAGTAACCTTCAGGAGGTTTGATACAATCCCTGACACTCTGAGAAAAGCATTTGCTTCTTAGTCTTTTAGTTATGGAAGGGCTCTGGGTTTTCAATGTGACTGCCTTTCCCTCACTTCCAAGGCCTGTGCCAGCCTCCTCTCGGTGCCTGGCTCATGGGGCATGCCACCCAGACTCTTGCATCTGCACTCTCTGGAAGCTCTGACCATGGCAGCAGTCCCATTAGTGGGAGAAAAACACTTTTCTCTGATTTAAGAAAATGACCACCAGTGGAATCTAAAAAGTGTTGTGCATCCTATCTAATAAAAAAGTAATATGCAAATTAACCCTCACTCCATCACAAAGATGGTGGCAGCCACGGAGCTGTAGTGAGGCAGGAGGCTTGCAATGCCTCGGTGATGGAGAAAGCCAAGATTCCCACATTCCCTGCGGGCCCTTAGCTCTGCTCAAGGCAACAAAGTTTCAATTACAGAAGATAAATAAACCCAAGATACCTGCTTCCAGCTGGTGGCATGGCATCCAGTCAAGGAGGGGCTGGGAACCTAGGCTTTGAGTGGGACCAAGGCAACAAACTTTCAATTATACAAGTTAAATAAATCCCAGATACCTGCTTCCAGCCCACAGCTATGTCCAACCTGATAATGGCTCTCAGCCCCTCACCCAGGCTGGCCAGATACCTCAGTATAGACCCCCACGCTGAAGGGGCTGTGGGCAACCTGCAAATGGCCATCAGCCCCTCACCCAGGCTCTCCACACCCTCATGGGGTGAGGGTCCCTGCTGGGGGCTTGGTCAGCCTACAGCCAACAGTCACTCATCCAGGCTCTCCACACCCTTATGGGGTGAGGATTCCCGCTGGGGGGCTTGGCCAGCCCTCAGCCCCTCACCCAGGCTGGCCACACTCTCATGGGATGAGGGTCCCACCTGAGGAATTTGACCAGCCTGAAAACAGCCCTCAGCCCTTCACCCAGGCTGGACAGGCATCCCAGTGGGACCCCCACCCTGATCTGCATCACCCTTCAAGGCAAACAAGCTGTCCCCCACCTGTGCACCAGGCCTCTGTCCTATATAATAAAAGGGTACTATGAAAATTGACCCTAACAGAAGAACGACTGGGAATGACTGGTCACTATGACACACACTGACCGCTAGGGGTAAGATGCTCAATGCAGAAAATGCCCCCTGGTGGTCAATGCACTCTCACAGGGGGAGCTCTGCTCAGCCACAAGCCAGGCTGATGGCTGCCAGCACAGCGGTGGTGGTGGGAGCCTCTCCTGCCTCCTCAGCAGCGCTAAGGATGTCCAACTGCAGCTTAGGCCTGCTCTCTGCTAACAAGTGGACATCCTCCAAAGGCTCCTGGGCTGCCCGAGTGGTGTCTGACTGCTAGCTTAGGCCCAATCTCCTGGCGAGCTGGCCTAAGCCAGCAGGTGGACATCCCCCAAGAGGTCCCAGACTGCAAGAGGGCATAGGCCTGGCCGAGAGACTCCCCTGCCCTCCTTCCCCACTGAGTGCTCAAATTTTTGTGCACAAGGTCATATATATATATATATATATATATATATATATATATATATATATATATATATATATATTGGAGAGAAGACAGCCAAAATGGGTGTAAAATATTTATCTTTATTTTTATGTCATTGATACTATATTTTTATTTCATCAGATTGATTACAGGAAAGTTTATATTTCTCCACTTTCCAGTTATGAGACTTGGCTTTCTATCCCTAACATATGTGTTAATTATTGACCTGACAATCAACACTGTAAACAGAACAGCCACAGGCCCTTGGCCCACACCCAGAAGTTGGTATTTCTTCAACCTTAACTTTCTAGAGGAAGTGGACAGATCACGTCCTTCTGAGCACTCAGAGCAGTGAGCTGTTGTCTCCCCAGCAGGGCTATATGCCTTTCTTCTAACGCCCCACTTGGAACAGTATGTTGACTCACTTCACTTCCATATGACAATCTGCTTAACTTGGTTAACAAAGCCTCAAGGCACATGTGAAGTGAGAGAGCAGCCAAGGGGGGAGACCAAAGAACAACAGATTAATTGACTGCCGAGAGCGGATCCTTAAATGACAGGCAGGGAAGAAGCACAGGAAGATTTTTGAAAGCATGGAATTAAACAATGGCATTTCCATGTGATGACCCTTAGCCATCATGTGGGCAGGTACAGAGAACAGTTGAAAAGCTGAAAATGTAGAAGTTGTTGTGATGGCTGAATAGGTAAGTGTTTATTCTGATGAACTTTATTTAGATGGAAGATGATTCCTTGATAGGATGAAATAGCTGAAGCATTGCTGCTGTGATTGCAGAGGGCTCACTTAGTGCTTCCATATGGCTGGTTCACCTATTTCTCCCTTGCTCTTGCATGTAGGTCCACCGGTTCAGAGAAGACAAACCCCTGTGATTTCTGCTTGGCACTTGCATGCTCAGTAGAGCAGGAGTTAGATGAGCAAATAGCAGAGTCTTGTCTAAAGGCTGATTAACGGGCTTCAGGTTAATATGTTTTCATTGTCTCCTTGTACTTATTTGTGGGGGGTCAGGGAGAGTGACTATTAAGCATCCATTGAAAGAATAAAGTAGAATGCCTTACTTTTTAGAAATAGGTAGATCACTTTGTCAGAATTTCTGATGGTTAAATAATAGGACACCCAAGATTTTACTCCTATGAGCCATTTTATGATTTGGATATAATCTATTTTAGTTGATCTTGATTTTCAAGATTTTAATCACCACACTTACCATTTGTAACATTTTAAATAGACCTGCAAACCTAAGAGATCCTTGGTTCAATAGGAATAGTTATTACTTTTACAATAATCCAACTCTTGTGCCAGGAAACTCAGAGGCACTGACAGCTACTGAAAGCCTACAGCTCTGCCATGTCACTGAGGGGGCCACTGGCATTTCTACTTGATATGGTATCCCTCAGAAACCCTTATCTCTTCTCTACACCAATGGAGATGACTCTTCAGTCTTAGATTCTCGTGGAGAGCAACTTGTGTGTGTGTGTATATATGTATATACATATACACACACACACATACATACTAGGGGTCTGGTGCACAAAATTTGTGCACGGGGGAAGGGGGCGGGGGGGGCGGTCCCTCAGCCCAACCTGGACCCTCTCCAATATGGAGTTCGTGGGGACTCTCACAATCCAGGACCTCTGGTTCTTAACCACTAACCTGCCTGCCTGCCCTAACCACTCTGCCTGTCTGCCTGCCTGATCCCCCCTAACTGCCCTCCCCTGCTGGCCTGGTCACCCCTATTAACTTTTATTTTCAATGTTATCCCCTTCACGCACAATTGTATTTGACTTCCTTATTGGCTTCTTCCTCTCACACAATTTTTCTCCTTTATGTAACACTTTTCCTACTGACTCATCATTTATAAACTTTTCTTTCCTCCTTATTTCCTGATTCTGTTCCATCATCATTCTTCCCATTTTTCTACTACCTTCCTTCCCTTCCCACATTCCTTATTTCCTTTATCTTTACCCCTGCCCACCCTCCCCTTTTCCTTCCTTCCCACCTTAATTTTTTTCTTCACTTCCTCCCTCTGACCTGCTTTGCTCCCTCCCCCCATTTCTTCCTTCTTCCCATTCTCCTTTTAAGCTCTACCAGCTCCCCCTTTATAACTTTTCTTCCCTCCCTCTTTTTCTCTCATCCTACCTTTGCCATACATTCTTCTCTACTTACTTCCACTGTTTTAATACCTATCTATCTACCTGCCTAATTATCCACTATCATTTATCTTTTTTTCTTTTCTGACTTCTACTTTTAAAAT
>PVJC01045213.1:0-13790 GCA_004026665.1 Murina feae | reverse complement strand
TACCTCTGTACTTTGCTTCCGCTGCTGCTCTGAGTCTCAGACTCTTCTCTGGTTGTAGGATTTTCACTCAGCCAGCCGTCCTGCTGGTGCGAGTGGTGTCCGTGTGTTCTTTTCGCGGTTTTTCTGAAATAGTTGTTCACAGCTGCATATGCGGTGTCTACCCTATGCCGCCATCTTGTTTCTCCTAAAGTGCCATTCTTAACTTCTCAGCTACACCACCTCCTGTTTAGAACTTTCTGGGTATGTCTGACCATCATCATCGTCAACATCATCTACACTTTTGTTGGGCATTCACTCACTGTTTGTAGTGTGTGCAGAACTATGCTGGAAGTGTGGCACAAAAAATGCCTCTTGCACAATAGAATGTGGGACAAACAACCTTTTAAATAGCTATCTCTAGTTGGTGGTCTTGGTAAAGATGGAAAGCATACATTATAAGAACCTTGTCAATTAACAACCTGCTTTTAGTTAGAGATTTAACACCCTCCTCCTCCCTCAACGAATCCTGATAAAAGAGTTGCTAATAGTCGGCAAAATGGAACAATTTGAGCCCTAGCACATCTTCTCCACCACATCTACTCCAACATTTTATTGATGGAATTGTATAAAGTTAGGAAACCCAAGAGAGAGTAGGGAGTGTCCTGGATATCTCATAACTATAACTTTAAGATACCACATCTTTTAGAAATGACCTTTCATATTTACATATAGTTTGTTTCTGTTTTCTGCTTGTTAAAAGCATAGACTCAGGAAACAGACTGCATGGGGTCAAGCATAGAGCTACTATTTTACTAGCTGTGTGACCTTGGACAAGTTAATAAACCATTCTTACCCTCAATTTTTTCAACTGGAAAAAGGCTATAACAGTATTTTTTTGCAATTGAATTATTCTGAAGATTAAGATAATATATGTAAAACACATAATGCCTGTAAGTGCTATTTAAATGTTAACTATTAAAATTATTATTTTGTTAAACATCTTAAATTAGGTAGAGGTTTTCATTTTTTACTTTAAAAACTTTAAAAAGTAATTTAATTTAAATAGATAAAGCAACTCAAAAATAATGTCCTTTTTTGTAAAAGTTTAGAAAATGCAGAGTTATAAAACATTTGCTTTTGAACTTTAAAGCATCCAAATTCTACTACCTGAATTTATATATCAAATCATCCAGAACTTAGTGGCTTGAAACAATAATCAATTATTGCTTTATAATTCTGTGGGTTGGCAGGTTGGGCTCAGAATATCTCTGTACCCTTCTGGAGGCTTGGCTGGGGCTGGATGGTTGAGCATAGCCTTACTCACAGCTGTAAGTTGGCAGGCTGTTGGCCAAGGCATCCTAGTTTTCCTCTACGTGGCCTTTCCAGCAGGTTCTTCAGTTGCTAGACAATAGGCTGTTCACCTATTCACATGGTGGTCTCAGAGTTCCAAGTGCAACAAGAAGCAAAGCACCAAAGCCCAAGCATTTTTCAGTCCTCTGCCAGCACCACATCTGCTAATGTTCTATTGGCCAAACAAGTCACATGGCTAAGCACAGATTCAAGGTATCAATAGACAGATTTCACCTTTTGATCTGAGGACAGCCAAAGTCACATTCCAAAGGTACAGGCATACAGAGATAGATATCATTTGTGGCTATTTTTTTACAATTTGACACATACTGTTAAAATTACATAGATATATAAAATATGTATGTGTATATATATTATATATATGTTTATACATACGAATATAATAAAAAATAAATATCCAAACAAAAGAAATCATATTGACTATGATGTTTTGTAACCTTCCCCCCATTAATTACATAATGGGGCATTTTAATGTCTTCATTTTAGGATATGCATAATATTACACTGTGTGGATTTACCATGACAAATTTAACAAGTCATTTGTAGGACCGTTAGGTTGTTTTCCAATTTTGCAACAACCTTCTGAATATGTAGACTTTTATACATTTTTTTCATTAGTTCCTTGGTGTACTATTTTAAGCTCTGACATAATGTAAGACTACTCTACAAAAATATTGTATCCAGAGATGATATTCAAAATACTTAATAGTAGAATGAATACTGACCTTAGCATAGAGCAGAGTCCTAAGGGTAATCTTTTTATTGCTGGATTCAGAAGTTTGGGTCCCAGGGGAGAGGGCCAAGAAGCTGGGGTAGTGGGTGGTACTCAAAAGTACTAGTGGTAGGATAACTTATTTACCTTTACAACCATACTAAGTATGCACCATAGAGAATTGTGTGGGAATATGTTTCCCATCACCCTCTACAACTATAGATGCTGTATCTTCTTTTTTAAAGCCTCATCCAAGGATGTTTATGATTTTTGAGAGAGAGAGAGAGAGAGAGAGAGAGAGAGAGAGAGAGAGAGAGAGAGAAGTTGCCTCCCATACATGTCCCAACAGGGGATCAAACCCACAACACAGGTATGTGCCCTGACTGGGGATGGAATCCACCAACTTTTGGTGTACAGGTGTACAGGACAAGGCTCCAACCAATGGAGCCACCTGACCAGGAATCAAACCATGACCTTCTGGTTCATAGGTTGATGCTCAACCACTGTGCTATACTGGCTGGGCATAACTGATGGTTTTATATAATTTAAAATATTTCATATGGTCAAATATTTCAAACTTTTTTCTTTTCTTTTTTTTTTGCAGAATTTTGTGGTTTTATTAACACAAATACAATGTGTGCACCATCTGTCTATTCATTTTCTTCGCTGTGCAGCCTGGCATTGGGATTGGTGACCTGATGGCAGCTGGGCTGCTCTTTCCACAATGGCTTTGCGGTTCTTTGAGGGGATGTTGTGAGCAACCTCAGCACAGAGATTTATTGCATCAGCAGCACTTCAAGCTCCTTGACATTATGGACCAGGAACTTCCGAAAGCCACTGGGCAGCATGTGCTTTGTTTTCTTGTTGCTCCCAGAACCAATGTTGGGCATCAAGATCTGGCCCTTGAATCTTCTGCGCACCCTATTGTCAGTGCCTCTGGGTTTCCGCCAGTTCCGCTGAATCTTGACATATCGGTTTGACTGGCGCCAGATGAATTTCTTGGTCCTCTTTTTGACTATCTTGGGTTTCAAGTGGGGTCTGAGGGCAGCCATGGTGCCGAGTAGGAGATGGCTGCCACGTTTGTAGGCAGCGCCGAGGAAGAGCTCAAACTTTTTTCTTAATGAATTTTGTCTCTAATATCATTCTCAGATGTTCCCTATCTAAAGAATATAAAAGTATTCACTTACATTTTCAGAATTTCCTGTATTAACAAAATATACATGCTTAGGCCCCAACTCAGATTTACTGAATAAGAATTTCTATAAAGATGTTTAGGCTTTTAAAATATACACAAACTTCCCTGGCCAGGTGGTTCAGTTGATTGGAGCTTGGTCTCATATGCCAAAAGATAGTGGGTTCAATTCCCAGTCGGAGCACATCTAGGTTACAGGTTAGATTTCCAGTCAGGGCATGTACAGGAGGCAACTGATCTATGCTTCTCTCTCACATAGATGTCTCTTTCTCTTTCTGAAATCAATAAAAACACATCCTTGGGTGAGGATTGGTAAAAACACACATTTATCTCTTCTTATTTTTCAAAGCACATGAAATTGACTGAAGAAATATTAAATTAAGAAATATCTACAGAATCAATTCCAGATGGTTAAAAAGTTAGCTGTGAAATTCCAAACTTAACTTTTAAAAGAACACATCAGAGAATATATGTATTAGAATTTTCTAGAGAAACAGAACCAATATTTATACATTTATATCTATTATTATATAAATACTTAATAGCATATATATATATATATATATATATATATATATATATATATATTATTATCATCACAACTTGATTCCTTGCCAGAGAGCTATTTTTTTCTTACACGTCTGTGATTCCTAATAAACATCAAGAAACACAGCACAAGAATATAAAAGAGACAAGTGTGTTTTAATTTAAGGTCCACAAACTAGATATTAGCTGTGGTACCACAATATCCCAAGCCAAAATACCAAACAATGATGAAACTTTTGTTGCTCTAATTTAAAACAAGCCTGATTTATTTTTAAAAATGCAACCTCAAAACACAACTCACCAGACATGACATGGGATGTATCATATGCCTAACAAAAAAACAAAATGCTACTCAGTACAACGGACTTGAAAATTATCTTGTTATTAATAGAACTCCCAGATGGATGGGATCTTTGGATTTGAGACCTTAAGTTTTTGGCGGCTGTTGAGGACTGAAAACAAGACGATCCATACGTTATTACTTAATAAAGAAACTAGGTCATGAAATAGCCCTTTGGTGAATTTTTAAAAAAGAAATTAAAGAGCCCAATTCCATCTTTAATAGGTCCCTGTCGCCGAGTATGTTTGGCAAAGCAGCAATGTGATTAGCAAACTTATTCTTTGGACTTGTGTGAAATTGAGAGCAATGTGGGGTACCCTGATACTTTCATCTCTTCATCTGGAACAAATACCTCAGATATTGTACACCAGCAACAAATATTTGCTAAATCTAAAACTGTCCCTCTCTTTCCTTTTGTATTTTGAGGGCCTGACATTGAACTACTGATTCAAATGTTTGAATTGAGATCCTTTATAAACTTATCTGCCAGATAATATTTTCAAGAGTCTGAGGTAACAGACCTGTTACCTCACTGATCTGTTCAGCTAGACTAAAAATATTTTTTAATTTTTTAATTGAACAAACATTTTAATTGGAAAATATTTCTACTCACCATCTCCTTTAAAAACAGGCTTTTCTTTTTTTAAGAGATTACAAAAAGAAAATCTTTAGTGGATTTTAGGGTTTGTTTTCTTTAAATTAAAGGAATACTTGTTGTAGGTTGGATTCCCTGGTAGTGTGGATTCATAAAAACTAGTAAGGAAATAGAACTGAAAAGGGGGAATGATATATCAAGCAAATTCTCCAAGAAGATAATGGTTCTGTCCTGCTCTGGGGACAGTGTAGGTACTGAAGTATTTATATACCTCCCTTCCCATAATAATCAGTGAATCAGAACTCACTACAGCATAGATACCCAGGCACTTCTGGATCTCTTTGCATGGACAATGTGGGCTCTAGCATCCTGGACTTTCCTCTAGCAAACAGATTCAGGGGCAAGCTGGGGGTGAGGAGGCAGTGACGGGTGTGCACGGTGAAGGGTTCGAAGGGGATATGTGCAGACATCTAATAGCATCTGCCTCACTATTACACAAGGGATACTTTATCAAGGTCTCTCCGCAAATTGAGAGCAAGTTTAGATATGAAGGGAAAGAGGTACTATGTAGGTGATACAAGGTTTGAAGCAGTCACCATATTTTCTTTGGTGACTCAGCCCCCAGGTTGAGTCAATAGAGAGGAGATTAAAAAGAAGTTTAGTTTGAAGATGGATAATTGTGATACTCCCCCTGTGAGGGTAATCCCACTAATAGATCTACAAATCTTGGAGGTAGGGGACAGTGAGCAGGTCTAGAGAGCAAGAACAGAAAATCTATCTGAAAGGGGTTACTTGAGTCAAAGACAGGAAAATGAGCTCAAGCCAGGGCTTCACTGTGGAGAAGAAAGAGAAAGGGATGGGGGTGGGGGTTGGACCTAGAATAACCATTATTAAAATTATATTATAATTATAAAGCTATATTGCACAACATTTAATAATGTAACATGGATTATTTAGATAACTGCAATACATATTGAATACACTACATATTTCAAGTACTCAATAGCTACATGTGGCTAGTGTATTGGACAGTGTAGCTCTAGAACATTCCATCATCACTGAAAGTTCTGTTGGGCAGTACTGGCCTAGAGGTTCCTAAATGGATAAAGGGTTGAAATATAATGAGCTTTACTCTCGTCTCAAACTCCGTATTCTTCCTCCTGATATTCAGCTTATAACAAATCAAGTTTTGCCCGTGGAATTTCCTTGAAAATTTTAGAGTATCTAGTTAAAGGGCAGTAGTATAGAGATATTTTGTAAACTTCCTGTCTTTAGCTACCTTTTGTTGTTGACTCCTTGGGTCTAACCTAAGTTCTTAGCTCAGATTTAGTACACATTGAGTATCTGATGAGATATTAGAACAACCAAACAATCATGTTCTGTTTCTTTGGTTGCTGTTTTTCTTTACCTTATTGTTTGTGTACATTTTAATCTTTACAAGGAAAAGGAAAAAATATGATCTTAAGAGGAAAGTGGCAAAAAGCCACACCCAGGGCAAGATCATTCTGCTTAGCTGCTGGGACACGTTGTCACCAGATCAAGTGACCAAATAGAATTTGGGCATAGTATTTCCAAAAGCTTAGGATTTGCTGCTACTTTTATTTTTAATCCTCACCCAAGCATATTTTTCTATTGATTTTTGAAAGAGAGTGGAAGGGAGGGAGGGAGGAAGAGAGAGGAGAGGAGAGAGGAGAGAGGAGAGAGGAGAGAGAGAGAGAGAGAGGGAGAGATTGCCTCCCACACGCCCACATGCTCCCTGACCGGGGCCAGGGATGAACCTACAACCCAGACCCTTGACAGGAATCAAACCTATAACCCTTTAGTGCACAGGCTGATGCTATAACAACTTAGCAACACTGGACAGAGCCTGCTGCTACTTTTGTTGACATCCAGGAGCACTTTTACAATGCAGATTGCCTTGTGGGCCACCAGTCAAAAGTCTGAGGTTGAGGAGATCCTATGTTCTAATTGATCACCTTTTTGCCAAAGTTTAATTAGATTGTCTTAATTTGGGTACTCCCAGAAGAAGTCCCTGGCACAAGGATTCAAATACAAGCACTTTGTTTAGAGGGTAATTCTGGGAAACCCTGGTAGTGGATGGCAGGGAAGAAAGAGGAGGAAGAAGAAGTATATGAAATACACTATCAAGCAAGTTTCCCACTGCCTCAGAATTATCCCACTGAAGGGTGAGAGAGCTGGGCACTGATCTATCATTTCTCATTAGTCATTGACTGAGGGATATTAGGAAAGAGGGGTACAGGAGTGTCTTGGACCTGCTGTGTCCAAGAGCAGAGAGAGTCCTCAAAGAAATATAAATTCAGGCATTCAGCCTAGCATTCAAGGAAATGATGAGTGTTGAAAGACATGGGAGGGGCATTTTCAAAGTCTGCTACACAGACTTATTTTTATGTTTAAGTGTACAAAATAGACTTAAAACTCTCAGAATACAGCCTATCCATGTTCTGGCTGATCCACTTGCACAGAGGACATAATGAATCACTGCCAAATGGAAAAACAAAATAATTTTTAATGGGTAACTTGACCTCTGGTGAGAACATCTCATATTGTTGAGAGTAAGGACAGAGAATTTGGTATTTAATGTCTCCAGATTAAAAGGGCGGGAGACAGTGTTCTGCACCAAAGAAGACATGGAACAACTTATTTTAATCACTTGTCAGAGGATACATGGGTGGCTAGTGCATTCTGAAGTTTCTGAGGGAGACTTACCAAATGCTAAGACTGACAAAGCCAAGCTGGTCCATCTGTGTGCCAGGAATATATGGTTGCATATGTGCCACTATTTGTCTGTTTGCAAAACATGCCATATGTTGACAGCCTGACATATGTTGAGCTATATGGAATATCAGTCAGAGAGAAAGAAAAGCCAGAGTATAAGAAAGAGATGGAGAAGCAAAAATATGAAAGTGAAAGAAAACCCTTGTGACATTGGCTATGTGGTGAATTTGAGCATGAGGGGTATATATTTGTCATCTTTAATCCCTAGTACCTACAGTTTTTCTGGGTACATAGAAGATGCTTAGTCACTTGAGGATGAAAAGACTTAGAATATGCAAAGTGCTTAGAACCATGTCTCTTACATAGATGTTGCATGGTAAGTGTAGATTGAATGAGTTTATGAGAGGCTGTTTAGAGGTAGAGAAACTCTTGGAGTTTCATTATATCACTCTTTTACACTTATAAAACGGACTCTAGGGGCAACATGAGAATGATGGCAGCCATAGCTGCCTTGGTTCCTGGGTGATGGAGCTTGTGCTTAGGTCTTGAGGTATCATTCACCACTTTCTTTAACACATTGCTCTTACTGCTGCTACATGTCTCTGATGCAGTTACCCCTGATCAGGCCAACAGGGGAGGGCAGTTAGGGGTGACCAGACCAGCAGGGGAGGGCAGTTGGGGGCAACCAGGCCTGCATAGGAGGGAAGTTGGGAGGGGACCATGCCTGCAGGGGAGGACAGTTAGGGGTGACCAGGCCAGCATGGGAGGGGAGTTGGGCTGGCAAGGGAGTGGTTAGGAGGTGATCAAGCTGGCAGATAGGTGAGTGGTTGTGAGCCAGCAGTCCTGGATTGTGAGAGAGATGTCTGAGGGGCCCCAGATTGGAGAGGATGCAGGCTGGGATGAGGGACACTTCCCCACCATTGCGTGAATTTCATGCACTGGGCCTCTAGTATTTATATAAAAAACCAGGGACCAGAAAGCTGGAATGACTGGAATGACTGGTTGCTATGACTCCCACTGCAGCCAGCAAACTGGCCTGATCAGGGGTTGGGCCTGGCTGGCCAACCTCCCATAGCTCCTCCCCCTGGCCAGACACCATCCCTGATGGGCCCCCACAATACCTATTGGCCTACAGCCCCTCCCCCTGGCTGGCCTCACCCCTGATTGCCCCCTGTACCCCAATAGGGGGCGGGGCTGGCCAGTCAACCTCCTGCATCCCCTCCCACAGCTGACCCCACCCTCAATCAGCCCCCATCACCCCATCAGCCTGCGGCCCCTCCCCCCAGCTAGCTCCACCCCTGATCAGCCCCCACCCCCCGACACCATTTGGGGGTGGGGCCAGCTGGTCCACCATCCATAGCCCCTCCCCACAGGTGACCCCACTCCCAATCGGCCCCCTGACCCCAATTGGGGGCAGCACCCACCAGCAATTGCCTGCAGCCCCTCCCCCCAACTGACCCAATCCTGATTGGGCCCTTTTCAGGGTGGGCCAGTTGGCCAACCTTCTGCCATCTCCTCCTTCTGACATCCAAGCCCTGATCTGCCCCAATTGAGGTTGGGCTGGCTTTACCACACCCTTGTACGAATTCATGCACTGGGCCTCTAGTAAATTATAATCTACTTGCATGCAGAAATTATTTCATCTTTGACCTTCCTCAGTGCCTATCATAGAAGCTTCAACATAATAATGATAATAATTAGCAATTATTGAGTGTTTGCTATATGTTAAGCATCACATTTAAAGGTTTACATGAATTGGCTCATTTATTTCTCCCAATAAGCTATGAAGTAAATACCATAATTAGTCTCATTTTGCACATGAGGAATCTAAAACACAGAGAAGTTAAGAAACTTGTCTAACATAACATAGCTGGGGAGCTGTACTCAGGGCTGCTGGTGTCTAAGTTCAAGCTCTTACCCATAATGCTATACTTCCTTTTAAGGACCATCTGAGCATTTGCGTTTATTTCACTGTTATTACACACTGAAAAGATAATTTTCATTTAAAAAACAATTTAGTTTTTGAATCACTAACCAAGAATATTTGTCTTCCTAGAAAGAAAGGAAGACATAAATAAAAGGCTAAGATTACTCAGTTTTTCCTTAGTTAAACATTAAATGAGCTTCATCAATTTATTAATTTTTTTATCTCTTACCTCTATATAAAGAGTACGTATAAGTCTTCCTCCTTCCAAAAATCATTATACAAAGTACAGCATTGTTTATAAAACCTTTAAAATCCAAGGAATGATAGAAAACAACATGAGTCATTATTAGTTGGCTTAAATTTTATGAGACCTCTTGTGGGTCAGAAGGGCTGGAATCACCTCACGAGTCCTCCAATCTTGAGTTGGTGTGGACCTATTATGTTTTATTTTTATTACCTCAAATGGGACATAGTCAACTACAGCAATGTCAATTCTGTGGGAGCCTAAAGATTAGTATATATAGATCCTTTTCTCCCTGAACCCCCCAAACCACTAGCTAGTTGAAGAGGTTTTACATGCAAGGATACATAACCATCCACTCCTCAGAACAGGGCCTTCTGAAGCATTTGTCCTAAATAAAGAAACTTGAGGAGTTAGATCACAGTTGGCCAGAGTTACTATTGTATTTCACTTGGAGAAACTACAAGAAGGTGATGGGTTAGCAGCAAGGACAAGCACAGCTTTGGGTTTACCTGAGAGGCTGTGTGGTGAAGTGTTAAAGCAGCAAACAGATGTGAGACTTCCCATCTGGTCCAACCACTGCTGTTTAATAGTTTGGTGACATTGCCTAACCTACCTAGACTCTCTAAGCTGCAGTTTCCTCCTGTGTCAAATGGAGATAATAATATTCATCTTAAAAGGTTGTTATGATGACAATAACAGTTTGGATTCTAAAACTTGAGTCACTTACGTATCATTGTATCAGTCAGGGTAATTTTGAAGAAAGTTTTGATACAAAAGTATGTGCAGGATTCAAGGAAACCAGCTAAGGGATAGTGCAGGACACAAGGCTAGCAATTTTATGGAGCTATTATCAGTCCAGGCCTAAAAGGTGCAAGAGGAGAAAGCATGGACAGAACTGGGGAGCTTTTAGAGAAGGCAGCAAGACCGTGGCCCAGTCAACCTGCAGGGACTATTGCTGGAGAGGAAGCAAGAGACTGAAAAAGTGCCCCAACCTAACTTTCCTCCCCACCATCTTCTGCTGGGGCTCCCCATGGGCTAAGCCTATCCAGCTCATGATATGAGCCATGAAGACCAGCCTCCCAGGAAGGAGGAGGAGGCAAGTAGATGGGTGGGGAGGGACAAATGGAACCAATCCAGCACACTGCCTATATTAGCATCTGCCCATTTCCCCACTTAAATCCCCCTTCTATTAAATGAAATATATTTAGTTTTAAAAGGAGACTTTTAAAGCCTCAGCCTAAGCAGTGATATCCATGGGTGTGCTACTTTTTCTTCTATAATCTACACTTTGGGAAATTTAGCCTCAGTTCAGCAGTTGGAACATAGTAAAAACTCAATAAAGTAATCATATCTGTTGCTGGATGTCACAGATGAACACCTTGTACATAGTGAAACTAGCCTTTAAAAACACATGTTACTATTAAAAATGCAATCTTTTCTCAATATATTTTCTAACTGGAGATTGCTAATTTATAGAAAAGATTATATAAATGAGTTTTATTTGTTTTATAACTGGCCCACCTTAATGAATTTGATTATTTGGCCCATTGGTTTTTTATTTGATTCTTTTGGCTTCTTCAGGCAAACAAGTAAATCATCTGGGAATGTTGACAAGTTTTTCCACTTGATGCTGTTTAACATCATATTACAGTGGTTAGAAACTATAAGGCAGTGTTGAACAAAAGTGGAACAAGAATGGTGATGTCAGGAGTTCTTTGTTTCTTCCATACTTTAATAGAAATGCTTCTAGCTCTTTTTTTGTTGTTCTTTTTTGTAACATTAAACATGTTGCCGGCTTATGAGAGATATTATTTAACTTGGAAGTATCCTTATATTCTTAGTTGACTAAGAATTATTACCAAGAATGGGCATTATATCTTATTAAATGCCTCTTAGATGACTATGGAGACCATACAATCTGGAATAAATCCTGCTGGATTATGATGTATAATTCTGTTAGTATATTACTTTACTATATTTTTCCTAGAAGAGTTACATCTTGGTTGGACATAAGGAGAGAGTGTGTGCCTAAAAGTGATTTTCATAGTTTTAAAGGATTGAAAAGAGTGTGTAAAATTAAAATAAAGATCATTTATTTTGGTAAAGAATAAATATGTAAGAGTAAAATTATATATTTTACATACAATAATGTTTAAAATAACTTTGTATGAGAAGTAGCTGTAGTTGCAGGCTCCCAACAGTCCACAGGCTACTTAGTCTCTCTCTTACCTCCAGCCCCTTAGCAGTTTCCTAAAAAATATAGATGCTTAAATGTGAAAGATTCTGAATATCAAAACTAAATATTCAGGTTAGAATCCCAAGCTGAGATAACGCTGGGCCTTGAAGATCTGCCTACTTTTCTGAAAGCAGGTCTAGCATCAGACTTTTCTCTTTTGTCTCTACTTAGAGTAGATAAATTTATCCCAGTATGAACAAGGACAACTAATCAAGCAAGTGACAAACCAAAATATAGTGTAAGAAAGCTGTATGTACGTTGTAAAGTGTACATGGGAGTGGGGGGTACATGCATGTGCACAAATGAGATATAAGCAAAGCTTGTAATCTGCATAAATTTGGGCCACACAGTTGTCAGCCGCATTCAGAAGAAGGCACTCCAACAACCCCAAATAATTGAAAAACTATTTAAAATTTTCTTGTAATATCAACAAAATGTAAAGCAGCAATTTATAACACATAAAAACAAGTTCCTCTTTGCTCACCTTGCTCCCCAAAGCTACATTTCATCATGACCCAACAGTTGCCCATTCTTCCCGCCTCCCCCCCACCACCCCCCGTCTCTCACCTTCTAGATCCACTCTTTGCCTTTCTCAGTGTGTAAACCAATGAAGCTCTTTCTGATTCAGTGCCTCACCCATTTCCCAGATTTGCATGCTGAGACCCAAGAAGTATCCTTAGCAAAACACATAGCAGGCAAGCATTTTATTATGTTTTTTTACAACACATGCAAAAACAAAATTCCCAGGCAATCCTTAGCCTCTGCTCACCGAGGATTTTAATTTTCCTCCTCCAGCAAATAATTCACCATATTCTAATTCGACAGATTAGAATCTCTTCCACCCCAGCAACTCAATTATAGAACAACTAATGAACAAGAAAGAGGACAAAAGCAGGGAGAGGAAGAGAGACCTGTGTAGATCAGGACCTGAAAAAGGAACTCTGTGAGTAGTGGACCCAATCTGCTGTCAAAATTACGGTCACTAAAGGTGCCATCTCTTCTACTTGGCCTGATTCCCCTAATGCCGAAGTTTCCCAAAAAGTATTATTAAGGCCTCAAGAATGAGGTACAGGAGGAACAAGGCGGCATTAATCTAGCTTTCTGCTTCTTAAAGCTGGAGGGTTTTCAAGGGCTAAGATGCAACTAGATGGAGGAGGAGGGCCCTGACTGCCTTGGGCAGTTTCCATTTAGGCCCTTGCCCTCTGCCATCATCCTCTCAGTCTCCAAAGCCCAGACGCCCCCTCCAGCAGAGTGAGGAACCTATTTTTAAAAGACCAGGCATACTCTGAATGAATAATGACTTCTCTTTTTCTCCACCCGGTGCCAATCAGTGACTCATCAACCATTTTCTAAATGACTATGTTTTCATTCCCCAGTTTCCTTTGCACTGCGATATTAGAGAAGATTAAATGCAGCCCCTAGCTGCCTCCTTCTGCTTGTCTGCATCTTGTTTTAGAGATGGTAATGCCCCCAAAATAGAAGCATTTCTCTGAATGCTGATCATTTAGTGACAAGTGAACACACACACACACACACACACACACACGTTAGAGAAATGTCTATACAACTTCCAGGAAGATGTTGGGTGGAAAGAGAAGTGGAATCTTTGACTGAAAAATGTGACATCCCAACTGGACCCCATTCCCTGACCACCGCCACTCCCCCAATTTCCTGGCTGAGGCCATTTATTAAGGACCCTGACTGCACTTTGTATAGTCACTTTCTACATTCTCTGCCAAAGACTTCTTTTCCTTTAGGAGCACATCTACTTTGCCCCACTCCCACCCCTGGCACCTTTTCCTACCCCCTCACCATATCTCTTTTTAGTTCACTATAGTCCTGTTAGCAGCCACAGGAAAACACTATTTCTTGCTAGGGTCTCCTTCTCCTCCTCCTCCTCCTCCTCCTCCTC